>JBBBDQ010000939.1:360000-607500 GCA_037127315.1 Ascarosepion bandense
TTTTGTTTTATTTTCTCATATTCTCCCACACTTAGTAACCCCTTGCATCTTAGTGGCTTTATTGCTTTGCTTGGGATGAAATGACTTTTAAAAAGTCAGAGGAGTTTTAACAAAAATGGAAACAAAATGACATTTATATTAAAAATCAGAAAGAAAGTTAAAATTTATAGGACACATAATGAGGAAAGAGGGTTCGGAGCATGGGACATGCATAGAGCAAATTATAGGCAAGAGAGACAGAGTGAAACAGCATAAAACTTATTTAATGAGTTTGAATAACTGAATGGTAAAAATAGTGAGTGTGGTTGATGGTAAGGGAATAAACATTACTTTAAATTACAAAGGAAAAGAAGTTGTAGAGAGTCATGATCACCAACGTCTTGAAGACGGGGCACATGAAAGAAGTGTCAAATAACTTTACTCGCATATAAAATCGTATAGCTGGTTGCATGTATTTGAGTATGCATGTCTGATCGAGTAGCTAGCTAATCCCTATTGCAGACACATACTCAGGCACATTTGTGTTTGTTCAACACAAAGAGAGTCAGCCTGTGTTTTTTCCTGCAATTCTGCTTTGTGGTCATTTGTTGCAGTTTCTGGGAGAGAATTTATAATTTGTTGTGGTCACCAGTTTGAACAAAGCCATTACACTCAAACCCTCAGTCACAATGTCTTATGACACTGTGTTAGCCCAACAATCAATACTTCCACAAGCTTGGGTCAACATGTGATATTGATTTTAGGAACTTTCCAATGGTGCTGTTTGCTGGGATCATTTCTTCAATCAAGAATTCACCTCCTTGACAAATAGATGAAATTTAACTCAAGGCTCATGGTCACGAATGTTAATGCTGTAACCACTCAGCCAACTATAGATCATGTGCATTGCTTAAATAGTAACAGATTACAAATGAACTTGACAGATATGAATACATTAGGGAAGTGAGGAGAAAGCCTAAAATGTTCTTCTCTTACAGAATTCATGTGACTATTATTGATTTATTCATTTTTTATCACTTTTTTATTCAGCCTTTTCTCATCAAGAAACAATCTGCACAAGTAAATGAAATGATTTCTAAAATAGAAAGATGAAGGGTTAGGAAAATAAAAGAATGAGAAGATATAAGTGGACAAATATGAGTGAACATAAATGAATCAATGAAATGAAACATGATGTCTGTCCATAAAGTAACTAGTTATCTTATAAAGAAAATCACCAACCTATGACAATGGCTGTTTAGCCCCCTTCAAAAATCTGCACTTAGGAAGTGATGCACTTATCCAAATTCATGCACTTTTCCAAATGTATATACACTTTTCTAAACAGTCCAAAATGCACATTTCCAGGACCACCATCAGCTGCCTCATCACCATCTTCTTTATCTTATCAATAATGTTTTAATAATGATTTTCTCTCAGAGAGAAATCTGGACTTTATATGGTGAGGCAATATTAAATCAAACTTCTTGCCCATGGTGTAAAGTATCTATTCGTTTGGTCATTGTCAATGTGATGGTTATTAAATAGCATTTAACCTTATAGAAGATTGTGTGCTTATGTCGTGATTTTCTAAGTGTAGCTTAAAAGTAGCACAAGGCTGAAAGTATGGGACATCCAGTGAGGATTGAACTCACTGCACAACTGTAATGATTCAAGTGTGACAAGCTTTCTAACCATTACATCACCTTGAGGTTCCCATCTGTGTGCTTATGTGCATACAGTAAGGTTCCCTCGGATTGGTTACCACATTACCGCAAGACTAAATATTCTGGGGGGAAAAATCTAGATATAAATAAAAGGATTTTAAATCCCATTAGTTACTAGTTTTTTGTTTTATAATAAATAGTATCAGGTAATCAAGAGTTGATGAAATATGGAAAGCAAGCAATTGGGTGGCAAGTGAAATGAACCCCTACTAACTTTATCAAAAGCAAGTCTTTAATAAGAGAAACTGTGTTTATATATAAGTGGTATTTGGGTTAAATTTGACATTTTCTTTTTAAAGCAAAACAAAGTGGATATCTATGCCCAAAAAACAATCTATTGGAAAAATGGAAGAGTGGTATTTAAGAAGTTACAATAATCCAAAGACAATTCACTCAAACAAGCCACCCCCGGCATCCTGCCATGGCCTAGGTCCAACTCCAGGATCTGGTACATGTAGTTTTCATGATGCTTCTATGGACAGCTTCAAATGCCTCCTTAATCATGTTGAACATTTGAATTTTGGTGTTACTGGAATTGTGGTTTGTGTCTTTATTTTATCTACTGGTCTGCACAGTCAAGAAAAATTAATAAAAAAAATGTGCCTCCCAGCAGGATTTGAACCTGAGTTCCCCTTTATAGTAGGAACCACAATCTGACATATATATATATAGTGGAACCAAAAATGTGTCATATACTCTCAGCTCTTTTTTGAGGATCAAATGGTTCATTAAAATAAATACTGCTCTTTATAAAACTAACTGAAAGTGGAAACTGACAAAATGGTATCAAGAATTAGTTAACAGAGAAAATGTATTGTCTATATTTCTGAGATGAGGTAGTATTTACATTGTTCAGACTGTTGTCATCATCTTTATTGCCATTCTTACAACGTTTTGGCCATTATACACTCCGGCTTTCTTCAGGTGCTAGGAATTTTGAACCAAACTCTTTATTTTGGTCACTGGGGTAAATCATTCTCATTCCATATGCAATGCCACTTCTGAATGCCATGTAGTTATCTCCCTTTATATCAACTCTCTCAGTTACTTGTTCATCACTGGGCCATGTGTTCTTCAGCACACATGGCCAACTGAATGAAGTGTTGATTAGATCTAGTGACTTGATTCAATGAGTTGTGAGTTCAATACTTGGCTACAGTAGTTGTTAACAAATAACTTAGAGAATTGAATTAAAGGGGATAACTAAATGGCACCTGGAAGTGGCATCACACATGGAATGAGAATTATATACCCTAGTGATCGAAATAAAGGGTTTAATTAAAAATTTCTAGCACCTGAAGAAGGTTGGAGCATGCACCAGCTGAAACATCGTGAATATGGTAATAAAGCTGAGGACACAATCGAAACAATGTAAAGAGAACATGTAATATTCTATCAGGATGATGATAAATGTTATGTTTATTGGCTGTCAAGGAAAAATGATCACAGTTTGGCTGATAAGTTTTCTGTCATATTTATCAGATATTGCATTTTCAGATTACTTTTTCTTCTGGTTTTTCCAGAATTCTCTTAATGAAAAAGACAACGGTTCCTTGAAAACCTGCATAAAGGCAATTGAATTGCTTTTTTTCTTAGAAAGAAAAAGAAAATTAAAAGATTGGAATCAATATGTTGCCTGAAGGGTTTTTAGAAATCATAAATGTTTTATTTGATAAACTTTATGCTAAAAAATAGTAATTGGCTTTTATTTTATGCAATAAACTAAATAAATATTTTACATTGCTCAAGATGCACGTCTAACCATAAAACTACCAGATATTGACTGAAATATCTGGATTTAAAATTTATTAAATTTGAAAAAAGAAAAAACATCATGACTGTTAATAGAAATTTTAAAACTCTCAGTCTTGTAACTTCAGGCTAGCATTACCAACAATGGCTTCTAAACGGTTTAATCGACTCAGTTTAATTCACAAGTGTTGGGTTGACCCATTGTATGGTTTTCAGGCATATTCTGATAGTGTCATATGTTAGGATTTTCACCTCAAAAAGTCACTTCCTTGAAAAATTAACTATGATGAGATTTAAACTGATGCGCAAATACACTTGGGAAAGGTTTGAATCCATCTCTTTTTCCTCCAACTCTCTTTTGAATATTAGGAGAGAGTGAGTTCTATAGCCTTGGTTGGCAACCAGTCTACTGCTAAAAGAAATAGCAATCTACTGTAGGAAAACCTTCTGCCTAGTCAATTATGGATAAAAATGACACGATCTCTTAAGGGTGTACCATGCATAGCACTTAACTGAGAGACTGAGATTTGAACCCAGGTCTCATTGTCAGAACAATCATGTTTTAAACACTCAACAACATACCAACAACCAGCAGCTATACTGGTTATTCTATAAAAATGTATACATAATCTTACATCTCAATTCTTTTGTGTATTGTGTTTCTGGGTGATCATGGCTCTCTGCAACTTCCAATCCTTTGTAGCCTTGAGCAGTGTTTATCTTTTTAATATCCCTTCTATTCCCTGGTATGTTCCTGGGTACAGGTTCCCATTTCTTTTGCATTTTACTTAAAACTTGCTTATTATTCATATACTTCACCCATGGTATTCTCAGTATGCTTCTGTAGAACCACATTTCTGTTGCCTCAAATCTTCCCTTTATCTGTGAGGATTTTATCCAACATTAAATTTTTCAAACAACAAAAACTGACTTATTACCTGGGATATTATTGCAAAAAACAAAACTTGTAATCGAATAAGAATTAGATGTAGCTTATTTCTTTAAAAAAAAACTTGTTATTTTATAAGACTTAAATAACCCTAATTTACTAAACCAAAAATGTGAAATGATTTTTACTTGCTAGCATAAAAATAAATATCTGCTTAAATACATTGATCTGGATTAACACAGATTCACTTATGTATCTTTATGTATTTATTGTTTTCCTTTTTTTTAATTATTTTTTAATTATTATTTTTAATTTTTTTAAAATTAATTTTTCTTTTTGTTTTCCTTGAAAATAAAAACTGCAAACAATACCCTATGACCTGGATGGACAAAAATTATAACCTCTACCCTAAAAATATTCTATTAATATCAATTTAACTCTCATGATTTTACTTTCTAATTTATAGGTTTTAGTCCAAACCAAATTAAGTTATACAATCAAGAAATTAAAACAATAGCATCTTAGCATTATAATATATAACCACCACGAACAATGTGAGAACCAAAAAATGAAATCTCAGAATGGTCAGTTCATAATATGCACCTGATGATTATATAGTGCATGAAACTCCAAGTTGTGCTATAAATGTAAGATAATATGTATATTTCTAATATATACTTTATAGCTCTGTTTTGAACACTATTTTATTAACACCAGAAAAATATTCATATATGTGTATATACTTGCGTGTATACCCATATATACATTTATTAATCCCCATATCTATCTATCTATCTATCTATCTATCTATCTATCTATCTATCTATCTATCTTCTTTTCTACTTGTTAGATTTTGATGGCTTCTATTTGCATGTTGGTCTGTTCCTCTATACTGACAACCTCTGCTCTTTTTGACAATCATAGTTTCTGTCTTCTGACAATTCAAGTTTAGCCCTAACTTTCCTTTACTATGTTGTTTAGATTTTCCAGCACTTACCTTTCTGTGACTGCCATCAACACAGTGTCACCTGCTTGTCTTATATTGCTAAGATGGTACCCAGTAGTAATAAATCCTGGTAGAACTCCTAGTTCTCTTAGCAATGCCTTGTGATAAAAGTTGAATAAAATACAATTAGAAGACAAATCATTGTCTAAGCATTCATTGAATATTTGTTTTTTTAATTGTAATTGATTATGACAAAAACAAAATTAAGCTTTAAGAAAAGAAAATTTAGCCTTAAGGGTAACTGGATGTGTGAGATTGTAACCGAAGAGTTTAGAATAGAGTTTCAAACAGATTCCTCAATGCAACATTCAAAGTTTTGCATTGTGGATCAGTTGAAAGCGAATGGAAGAGTTAGTCGATCTATCTATCTTAGACTATTCATATCTATCTATCTATCTATCTATCTATCTATCTATCTATCTATCTATCTATCTAATCCAATCTAATTCTGTCTCTATTTCATTTTGATCTCCTTCAGTTTCTATAGAAAGGACAACCAAGAATGAAAACCAAAAATTGGCTTTATGAGAATACAACCAAAAAAACAGTGAAAAGATTTTCATCTATGAACTTTCAAGTCTTCTTTAAATAAAAATGGATGTTGGTGTATTTACATGTAGAGAAAACAATTTTGCCAACTGCTGCTCTGATTGTGTTTTTGGTCTTCATAGTTATAACTCTTAATAAAAACGCAAATGACATTTGGATTCTTTTCACTGATAAATCAATTGTTGTTTCCATTTCATGCATTATGGGGTTGCTATGAGGCCCTGGCAATCAAAAGTCAAAATTTATAACAAGTTTACAAATATTTAATCCAGACTTTATTTTATATGCCTATGTGATGTATGTCTTTCTATATGGTAGTGAAAAATGACAATTTCATCAAAGGTGAGAGAAAGACTTGAAGCAACTGAAATGTAGTTCTACAGAAGGATGCTGGGAATACCATGGACTGAAAATGTGAGCAGCGATGAAGTTTTGGAGAGGATGGAATCATATCAGGAAAAGACTGCTGAGGTTTTTAGGAAATCTATTGAGGAAGGAAGGCTTGGAGGATCTGATACTCACAGGACAGGGGAAAGCAATACATAACATACTTGATGGGCATGATCAAATGGATGGTAGAGCAGGAGTTTGGACAAGCAGCAAAAGAAAAGATGTTAAGAGCTACAAAGGAGAAGAAGATGTGGAAGGACATGATCAGCTACATCCTGAAGGGACACAGTACATAGAAGAAGAAGAAGAATTTAAAGCCAATATATGATTCAATGACATTGTTATTACTATTATTATATATCACATTTTATTAAAAGTCTTTATCTATCTATCTATCTATGGTCATCTGCCACTCTATTTCTCTGTGTGTGCATGTATATGTATACATCTATATATATTTACACCAAATTGATTGAGTTTTGATTCTGTCTCTATTTCGTTTTGATCTCCTTCAGTTTCTATAGAAGGGACAACCAAGAATGTTATTATTATTGTTATCATAGCATATTGTTATTATTATTATTATTATTATTATTATTATAGCATATTGCAATGTCCTCACAAAACTTTGAAGTTGGCATGAATTTGCTCTGTTAAGATACAAACACTTTGTACTTATATATATATATATATATATATATATATATATAAGTACAACATGTTTGTATCTTTAAGAGAGCACATTCAAATTTTTTCAAATTTAAAGCAGATCTCTATTCTGATGAGTTAAATTGAACACACACATAATTTTTTCTGTCTTTCCACATCCATGAATAACAAACGTATTGTTTCTTATATTCAAATGAAAATCATTTTCTCAACAATGGGCTAACATTGCCTGACAATGAAATAAAAATCTTGAAACAAAGATTTCCGTGTTGCAAGATAAACTATATTAATGTTAAATTAAAAAACAAATTTAATTATATATATATATATATATATATATATATATATATACAAAATAAATAGCTCACATTGAATAAAATATCATTTGCCATAGGTGATGGTATCTTGAAGTGCATGTAATTAATGTGTGCAGATATTTTATTGACAATATAATAAAGTAAAGAATAAAAATAAAAAATAGATAAATAAATCATATTCTTTTCATCTGACCTCATTCCCAAAAGCCATTACACAGGATGTCATGCCAGACCATTTCAAATCTCCTGTTTCCCAAAGAATACCAGCATGCAGACAAAGTAATTCTAACTACCATGCAGACACCACATTGATTCTTGATAATGACTGTAATAGCTGAAGGAACTTGACCAAAAATAACACAATATGAACATCAGAAATTTTATCCGCAACTTCAGGCACAATACTCAACACCTTATCTTAAAAATGAAAAAATACAATAAAAAATGAAACCTACAGACCCTGCTGATTCTTTTTAATCAATCTTGTTTAGATAAATACTTACTGCCTAAATATACTTATATATATATATATATATATATATATATATATATATATATATATATCAGGTGGATGTCTAGCCATACTGATGAGCTGTGATACAGAGACACAGGCTTGGATGGCGAATATATTATGCTCTAGTTAGGATTGAGCTCTCTAGAGAGGAAAATTAAAGAAAAACAGTTACCACTTTTGCGATTTATGCATTACTCTTCTGCAATGAATTGAGTTTTTCCAGTGGCTGGTGTGTGTCTACATTGCTTATATATAACATGCTAAAATTTCCTTTCTCTGATTCCATGCACCTATGGCTTAGGGGTTAGCGACTCTGAGTGACACCAAATCAGTTGAGTTTTGATCCCGGCCAGAAGCAAGTGGATGTCTAGCCACACTGATGAACTGTGATACAGCAAAACAGGCTTGTATGGAACAAATATATATATATATATGTGGGAGCTCTTGAGAAGTTCTACATGAACAAAAAAATTAAAAATACATTTGATACATCTAAATAATTGATGTCGGCAGCTTTTCCATGCAGAATTATTAAGTTGAAGCTAGGGGATTGTTTGCATTTTCACTTTTTGGGGAGTTCAGTTATCTGCAGTTAAAACCCAAATCTCTGATATGGTCCCAGCTATAGGCATCAAACTTGGGTCAAAAATCTATAAAAGCATAAAAAATACATGTTTATTGTAAAAATACCAGCAATATATTTTTGTAAAAGAAATTATTAATGCTCCCAAGAAAATTAGTTTAGGCATTAAATGACCCATAAAGAGTTAATATACCAATAAACAAACCAATAACAAAACCCCAAATAATTCCTGTTTTATTTGATAAAGTTCCTGAAACATGGTTGGATCATTAGCGACTAAACCAGTTCCCCCAACTCCCACAAAACTTTTCTGATAAGGAGGATGGTGAGGATTCAAAACAAGACCAGTGAGAGAGATGATGATGAAACTGCTTGTAAAGTCAATGAGGTAGATTGGGCTACATAAATCTAAAAGTGACATTCTTTAATCTTTAAAAAATTATATGCTAAAATCTACAGTTAGAATAAATGTCTGTCTGAATTTCTAGGATGAGGAATCATCATTATTTACAGTCCTCATCTTTGTTGTTGTTATCATAATTGTACTCTTTATCTTTCTTCAGGCATCTTCAAGATATTTGAACCTGAAAACATTGTTTAATCTACAGGAATAGATTTTTCTCATTATCCTGGGCCATGTCTAGTGATATCTTATCTTGTCCTTTTTTTAGTACTGATCAATTAATTAACTATCATGTTTCTTCTAAGTCTAAGGCTGTACTACCCAGCCCAGGGACTGAACTCACAATTATTATGCTACCAAATTCAAATTCTTATGTTTTAATTTTCTTGTTTACTGTCTCTTATCTCTCTCTAGGTTCTTGAACCATGAAAAACTAGCCTATAAGATTGAAACATTAATTCACACATTTGATTGTAGTTGTTAGTTCAATCCTGTGGCTGGGTAATAGTTTTTCGTAAGATTTTCATTTCTTATAACTTCTTTGGACCGAGTTTTCAGAGTGCTCTGAGTATCCTTATTATGATGGCGTTTGTGGTGCAATGGATATCGACTCAGAACGAGAAATCGGAGAGCTGAGTTCGAATTCCAGTTGAACTCGTTGCATTCACTTATGCACAATTATTCTTGGGAAAGGTATTAATCCATCTCTTCCCTCCAGTTATGGGTTAAATAATAGGACAGATTGGGTTTGATAGCCTTGGTTGGCAACCAGTCTACCACAGAAAGCAATGGCAACCTACTGTGGGATAATCTTCTGCCCAGTCAGTCATGTCTCTTTCAAGACATGATTGCCCAAGCGTGTATCACGTATGGCACTTAACTGACTGACTACTGTCAACTTAAAATTTGATAAATTCTAGCTTTTGGAAAATCGTCAGTTTTACTCAGCTGTCTGCAGCAGCTATTATTTGACAGATCTTCATTTCTTTGTTTAACATGAAAGGATCTGGTTTCTTGGCCTGGATTGAGTGATGCATTTTAAATTTATCACTTCTTATAATTTTTCTTTTCAAATTTCTTCTGCATTTTGTCTGGTGCTAATTGTTAAATAAGTACCTGGCTTCTTCTGTCACACTTGATCTTTACAAGAGCCAGATCAGATCAAAAATGGATTATTTCTGTTATATCTTGGCTGGAACTGCCCAATCTTCATTTTCCATCTTTGACAAAGTTCAAAAACCTTTACACAGCTTTGTTGGTGATGAATCATTTTAGCTACTATTTTTCTACAGTCAAAATATTGCTAACCACTCACTAGTCTGACATTCTTTTTATGGCAGCTGGTCAGGCAAACTTGGTTGCATCAGTCAAAACATTCACTGTTAGGACCCACCATGTCACATACACTGAATCAATTGCTTATCATTATATTCATAGTGAGGAGCAAGTTCCACTCAGACAGATTTTGTCCCCTAGTCTCTTACATTACAGAAAAGACTTTTAAGAAGATAAGTTCCTGATCACTACAATCTTAACCTTTTCAAGACTAGGGTTGAATATTATCTATCCTACATATACTCTTAATATACACTTCTTGCTCCTCTTTATATACCCTTACAGCAAACTTATTTATTAACCTTCTACCTTGAGTGTCTCTTGGGCCTTGCATTGTGTGAACAATGGTAAAAGAATTTAAAATGATTTTCATTTTCTTATGCACATATTAAAAGATAGACAGATAGATACTTAAAACCAGGAGATATATAGATAGATATGAACAGAGATTGAGAGATAGAAATGAATAGTTGGGCAAATTGATAGATAGAGAAATAGATACCTAAAAACAGAATGAGATATATAGATATGAACAGAGATAGATAGATAGATAGATAGAGAGAGAGAGAGAGAGAGAGAGAAGTGTTTTCTTCAAAAGCATGTCCAAGAATAGTGAAGTCAGGGTTGTCATGGAAGGAGTTGAAAGAGCCATTTCCCAAGAAGTAATTTACAATGACTGATGAAAATAATGCAAGATAGATAGAGATAGATATAGAGAGAGGGAGAGAGCAAATGAGGAAAAGAAAGAGAGAGAGAGAGAGATAGAGAGAGAGAGAGAGTTCACTATTGTGACTGTAGTGATGATGGTATTAGACCTGTCATTTATTATTATGATTGCAGTTTGGTTTTGATGTTCCAATTTTTGCTGTTTCAAACTGTCATCCCTACAGCTAATGGAGTTTAAAAATATCCTTCAATATGGTGGGATGATTTTAACTTGGCAAGACAAATTTGGATTGCTCATTGTTTTGTCTTTTGTTCTCCCTTTATAACATTTGTTTTTAAAACTTAATTCATTTGCATAATATTTTTATTTGTCAAAATAAGAACTTGCGACATATATGTGACAGTTTTGTAAAGGATAACTATATATTGCAATGCCGTGTGTCAAAGATTGTTTTTAGCTGTGCGTATCAGTATGCATTGTGGTGCAGTTGATATTGGATTGGAATGAGAAATCAGATAGCCAAGTTCAAATACCCTTGGGAATGGTATTATGCTGTCTCTTTTCCCTCCAGATATGGGTTAAATGGCAGAGAAGATTGGGTTCTTTAGCCTTGGTTGGTAACCAGTCTACTACAGAAAGTAATAGCAACCTGCTGTGGAAAAATGTTTAGCTCAGTCAGTCATGTCTCTTTTGAGATATGATGACCCAAGTGTGTATAACAAATTGAACTTAACTGATTGACTGTATTGGTATGAAGTGTGTAGGTATGGGCTTATTTATATTCGAAGGCAGGAAAATGGGAAGGTTATGTAATTGCCTATGTGATGAGTTTGACTAAAGAGATGGAATAACAAAGGCAAATATGGGCCATGATAGAGCAAGTAGTACTTGAACAAAAAATGCAGGAAATTGTGGAGAGACATAATTGCCTACATCTTGAAAGTACATAGAACATAGACAAAGAGAATTAGTAATGAGAGGTAACAAAAAAGTAATTTACATTTTTCTATACAGTTGTTCACCCAATGTATTGCCCAAGAGCCACTCAAGGTAGGGGTTATGGAATGATGTTGTTTATGGGCATAAAAGGAGGAGGTAAGTATTGTAGATAATAATTATATTTAGAATAGATGATTATTGACCTGAGACATGAAAAGATTAAGATTGTAGTGGTCAAGAAAGAATCCTCTTTGCAGTCTGTTCTCCAACAGTTTGTCAAATGAACTGTTGATAACATTTAGCATGAAACAGACTGTCACCTCTAGGTGTTGATTTCAATGTCCACTTTTATATTTACATACACTCTATGCCTGATATGCACCAATTTAACTCATAAATATATAACATGCCTTAAAACTATAATGTTCTTCACTCATCAAGGCTAAATTTTAATTGATTAATGCTCTATGTCTATCTTGATATCGAGCACTTTATGACAAAAAACCTGCTTGCCAAAATATCTTTTTATCAGTAAACCACTGCAAAAACAACAATCTTGGCTCTAAGCATTACCACAACTCAACACTATATATGCACACACACATGCATATATATATATATATATATATATATATATACACGTGTGTGTGTAAGTGTGTGAATAAAAAAAGATATTGAATTCAACAGCTCCTCCCAGAGGTGACAATATGTTTAATGCTAAAGGAAATCGTCAGGTGTTGACTTCAAAGTTCACTTTTATATTTACATATGTACTATCCCTGCAATTGACAACTTTAACCCATAAATATAGAATAACTTAAAACTATATTTTATCACACACACACACACACACACACACACACACACACACACACACACACACACACACACACACACATCAATATAATGGGTACATGGTTGAGTAATTAGAACATTACATATCACTATGATCAGTTTGTTAAGAAGTCACAAGACAAAACAGCATGAGCAAACACTGGGAAGTATATAAAAACAATACGATGGATTAGCCTAACCTTGTTATTGAAAATGGATGAATGAAACTGTTTGGCAGCTATCATTAGTTGCGTTATTGTGTGGCCAAATTCAAATGTTGATTATGCTAGATTACATACTCACTGCTAGAAGTTTAGAAGCCTATTTGCTGCATAAACCACAGGTTTGCTTTGCATGTGTTGGAGAATTGCTAATGTGCCTGAACGGGCACAATCAATGGGGATTAGCTAGACACCTTTATAGACTACACAGTCTCCTGAAATTGAGGAATACATACAACTCCATCAGTATGATTAATATATATCCCAACTTCTTTCTTAATTTGTCAGTTAAGTGCCACACGTGATACACACTTGGGTGATCATGTCTCAAAAGAGACATGACTGACTGGGCAGAATATTTTCCTGCAGTAGGTTGTCATTACTTTCTGTGGTAGACTGGTTGCTAACTTACAATTGTAGCTAACCATGTTGTAAAATAATTACACATATATAAAACATTCGGACAATATTTATGTAATTTACATTCTGAAAAGAATAAAATTAAAATTCACATGAAAAATTATATAAAAAAATTAATTATAACACCTTGTCTGTTATTTTTAATGAAACTTGTATACATATATTGTTATAAACCTTATCATAGTAGACACTTCTTATTTAAAAATGGCACCCCGATTTTATTTATTTGTTAAACAGTGTGTCATATGTTTATCGGTCTGCTCCTTTGAACCCAGGCTATGGAACCCAATTTGTCTGGCTATTAAACCCATAGCAAGAGGGAGAAGCGATGGATTAATACCTTTCTCAGGAGTATTTGGGCGTAAGTGAAAGCAAGGGAAATTTGAACTTGGCTTTTTGATTTCTCATTCCGAGCCGATATCCACTGCACTGCAAGTTAAAATTAAATGTCAAACTTAAAAATAAGTCTTGAGTGAGGCCTAGAAACTTTTACCTGTGAAAAGCACCTTAGCTGCACACAGCATTGTGTGGCTGTGGCTCTATATTCCAACAGAAGATTCTACAGATTTAACATATGTATGATGTCATTAAACAGGCACACATTATACAATTTAAGAGATTTAGGTATTTTTTCTATTTTAAAAATGTAAAGACGTTGATGTGAAGAGTTACTTGTTTATTAAAATTGATTGTTTTGTATTATTGATTTTATTTATGAAACGCTTGTAATACGATGCACTTAGGATGAAAACAATGAGAGCAGACAGTCAGACATGCACTGTAATTGAAGTTGGTTCTATAAACAATAGAAAATCAACATAAAACAAGCTAAAGAACCAAAGAATATATATATATATATATATATATAGAAAGAGAGAGAGAGAGATAGAGATAGAGAGAGAGAGATTAATATCATAACACTAATAATAACTATATCTCTACTAGCAGAGTAGCCCGGCGTTGCTCGGGTATAATGAAAGCTTTAAAACTAATCCATGGTCCTAGAGCTTAGACTCAGCCTAAAGAATATTTGTGTGAAGTTTGGTGAGAATCAGATAAAAATTGTGGATTTGTATAAAGGACATACAGACAGATAAACTGACACATACACAAACACCTTGCCTTTTATATATATATATATATATATTATCACTTTACTGCATTATTGTAAGAACTGCAACCTTGAAACTTCTGAATATTGTTTTTTATGTCTTTGTCTTTGAGTGTATCAAATTTGATTAAAATCAAACCACTCCTTACTATAACCTGATTTTTTTGATTATCGATTTTTGATATTTATTGGGGGTACCTCGATACAAAACCTAGCTAAGAACACTTGCAGACACTTATAGTACAACTATGTAAATTTTCAAGAAAATTGGTTCAGCTATTTCGGAGTCTATAAGTAACAGACACACACACACACAGACACACACACACACGCACGCACACACAGACAAAGTTCCATTTATAAATAAGTTTAGATAAAAGCTCTACATCTGTATTGAGTGCTTTATAAAAAGTAAAAATTACCAAACTGTGGAATGTATATCCATTAGTTTATACTACGATATATATATTTCAATAACTATGCATATGGATATGGATATACACGCAAGTACACACACATATATAAATATATTTCTAGTGTTAATAAAACAGTGCTCATTGTAATATGACAGAGCTATAATATATATATTCGTAAATATATATGTATATTATCTTATGTCTATAACATGACTTAGAATTTCATTTACAATGCAATTATCAGGTGTTTATTATGAATTAAAAAATTCATAATAAGCATCTGATGATTCCATGGTGTTATAGGCATGTGATAATATTCTATAGACGTGGGATAATATGTATATGTATTTATTAATATACACACACACACACACACACACACACACACACATATATATATATATATATATATATATATATATATATATATATATATATAAGATGTTGAATGGCCATTTCGATATGAAGATCCCCACGGGGGACGACACATCACCTCAGCAACAGAAAAATCCTTTCAGAAACTGGAGAAAAATTAGTCTACTTTTCCTTTTTAAATAGATTGCAAAGAAATTAAAAAATAAATAATAAAATAAAATAAAAATAAAAATAAAGGGAAAGAAAAAGAAAAAGAAAAAGAAAAAGAAAACGAAAACGAAAATGAAAAAGAAAAAGAAAAAGAAAAAGATAGAATAAAATCAAATAAATAAGAAAAGAAAAAATTGACATAGTCTGGGTTCGCAAAAAAAAGGGAGAATGTAACTAAAAATTAACAGACAGCCGTGTTAAATCGACGTAAGTTTAAGCAACACAGAAAAAAGGTGGTAAGAGAGATAAAAGAAGGAAGGGAGGGAAAAAGAAAGAAACGAAAGAAAAAAGTTTTTGTAAATATTTACAAAAACTTTTTTCTTTCGTTTCAAAAAAAGGAAAAGTAGACTAATTTTTCTCCAGTTTCTGAAAGGATTTTTCTGTTGCTGAGGTGATGTGTTGTCCCCCGTGGGGATCTTCATATCGAAATGGCCATTCAACATTTTTGAATTAATCCTTTTTTAATATATATTTGCTCTGTAATATTTTATTACATGGAGCTCTCTTCCTGTATCATTTTTTAATATTAAAATAAATTTTTAATATTAATTAGGATCGGGTTTTTTGGAATTTACCTTCCTGCTTTTTTCCCTTGGATTGAAGTATCTAAATTAAAATATATATATATATATATATATATATATATATATATATATATATATACTAGCAGTGCAACGTCATTGAAAACCTTAACTCACATCTGAAGAATGAATAAAACATTTTTAGATTCTGCAGAAGTTGGGAGCTTGTGATAGCAGTGCTAAAATCTTTAGCTTCAAATACTCTTGTGATTTATAAACTAAGGGTGTAACATGTTTTGTTGATTGAAGCTTCCATTCTAACTAATTTCTTGTTAAGTGTGGAAAGTCAATCTCTTGATTATATCGTTATTTCCTCTTCAAGTAACATGTGTCATCCATGTTTAAATTTGAACATGTTCTGTACTGGATGGATGTGCATTTGTGGTGCAATAGGGATTGGCTCAGAATGACAAATCAAAGAGCTGAGTTTGAATTCAAGTTGAATTTGTTGCATTCAATTATGTGCAAATCCCCTTGGGATAGGTAAGTATCTATCACTTTTCCTTCAAGCTATGGGTTGAATTGCAGGACAGATTTGGTTCTGTTGCCTTGGCTGGCAACCAATCTATCGCAGAAAGAAATGACAACCTACTGCGGAAAAATTTTCTGTCTAGTCAGTCATGAATCAAATAAGACATGATCGCCCAAGCATGTGTCCCATGTGGCACTTAACTGACTGACTGATTATCCTGGATATTCTAAACTTTTACCTTATAAATATAGCATACTATAAAACTATAATTTCTCTCTCTCTCTCTCTCTCTCTCTCTATATATATATATATATATATATATATAAGAAAGTGGACATTGAAGTCAAAACTCAGAGGCAACTGTCTGATTCATGCTAAAAAATTTTTCTAGAAATCATAGATTTGCTGGAAATATGAACTCTAGCAACGTATATATATATATACACCAAATAATGTAAACAGTATATATATATCCACACTTTTATAGAGATTCTATAAAAGGCTGTATTTCAATAACATTATTTGTCTTTTATTAATTCACCACCAGTTTAGTCCGGTTTCACTCAGGTAGTTTAAGAAATAATAAGAATAAAAAACATATGATGAATTTACATAGCCAATACTTATACAACGTCCACCCTCATCACTTTTATAGATATAGATAACAATGTAAAATGTCTCTATTGGATTAGAGTAAGAGGGGCTGGGGCAACATATATAGATATTGATAATATAAAGTGGGGTGATTGATTCTATATTATAATCAATACATAAGCTTATCCCTGACTTTGTGGGGTGATAATATACATTTTTCTACCCTTAATTTTGGCTTTCTGAAAAGTTTCAGGTTGTCGTTAGCATTCTAAAATTTTGATCTACATCTGGGCACAACTCCTGTTGAGCTAGACCACAAAATGCAGACGCTAAGTAGAATCTATGAAACAAACAAATACTTACACTATGTCCACCCTTGTCACTTTTATAGATATAGATATACCTCAGGGCCTGATTAAACTAGTGCAAGACATATAGCATATTTTATAAATACAAGTAAAAATAAAATTATTTACTCACATTGTGATAGAACTTATAAAAGTTGTAAATTATTAAATTCTTGTATTTGTCTATATTTCTGTATGCCCTGGCCTTCTTCAGGTGCTAGGAATTTTGAACTGAACCCTTTATTAGACACTGAGATATATGGAAATAACCAATGTCTATATCTACAGGGCCATGTGTCCTTAAGGATATAGATGTTGGTTAGTTCCTGTGACTTGACCCCAAAAGTTGTGAGTTCAATAACAGGCTACAGCAGTGGTGAATAAGTAACTTACAGGGTTAGAGGGAGATAACTCATGACTACCAGAAGAGACTCTAGACAAGGAAGAAAGTTCATATACCCCAGTGATTGTAATAAAAGATTTGGTTTGAAATTCCTTGCACCTAAAGAAGGCCAGAGTATACAAGGGCCGAAATGTCGTATGAATTGCAAAAAAGATGAGGACAATAGTTTGAATAATGTAAACAGTGTATTTAATTTTCATAAAACAATCCCAGAAAAATATGAGGAAAATGATTTTTTTACAGTAAGATTTGGTCTGTACAGGGCCACTTGAGACAGAGGGTTGCATTAATAGGTAATTTACATGGATAGGAGGGGAAGATAATGGTTAATTCCAGACTTGAATCGATTAAGATTGTAGTGACTGGGGTAATATCCTCATGGTAGTCTGTTACACAGAGTAGTGGTTTGTGGAAAGAACCTGTTCTAGTAGAATTTGCTTCTCACCAGGTGGAATATGGAGAGAATATTGGTGCTTTGTTACAACATAAGTGGCATGTTGGGTCCTAGTAATGAAGGCTAGACCTGAGAAATATAGATCGCCTGTGGAAATAGTGATAGAGCCATGAGAGGCTACATCCTGCCTGTGAAATATAGATCGCCTGTGGAAATAGTGATAGAGCCATGAGAGGCTACATCCTGCCTGTGAAATATAGATCGCCTGTGGAAATAGTGATAGAGCCATGAGAGGCTACATCCTGCCTGTGAAATATAGATCGCCTGTGGAAATAGTGATAGAGCCATGAGAGGCTACATCCTGCCTGTGAAAGAGAAGTTAGAGAGTGGGAGACAGTTCTTCTCCAACATTGAGATGTTTTTGAACTCTATAAAAACTGGAAAGTGGGGAGTGGGCAGCCCCACCTCAAATATGCCAACAGTGCTCCATTTCCAGCCTGATCTGGCACTTGTAAAGGAAAAGCATAACATGAGAAGTCAGTTACTTACTGAAGCGGTATAGGGAGCTGATCATGTTACCTGCATCATTAGCGATTGATCATTAGTAAGAGTTACACTTGAGGCCGAGTGTTGAATCTGAGGTCCAATACTCTCTAAAGACACGGTAACTCCTTCATGAGAAATTTGTCATCATGATTGGTGAAATTTCAGGGTCTGATTGGTGGTGATGCAATGTAATTAGAAAATTTTAATGCCATATGGGAAGAGATTTAATGATCTTGATATAGCATTATTTGAAATGATGAATATTTAATGATAATTATTTCAACAAACATATTGAAGATTTTAGGCTGGAGCCCTTAAAATCACAGGACCTATAGCATTTTCTACTTTTGATACTAGGTAAAATCTCACTGTCTTTTGTATTTAGTGTGAAAAATCCAAACTGCATAAATGCAGGCATTATCAAGCACTTTAAACATATGATATACTTATCATGGGTATATGGCCAGATGTTTAGAATGTTTGTGGTCTGACCATGAGACCTAGGTTTAAATCTCACTACGGTTGATTTGTCAGGAAGGTGACTTTTTGTAAGGGCAATCATAGCATGTAAAAGTGTCTGAAAAACCACAGTGAGTGAAATTGGGTTGACAAAACTATTTGTGAGTCATCAATAGTGCTGCTGGAACAAAGTCACAAGTCATCATGACTAAGGATTAGTGCATCTTGGCCTTGTTCAGACTGCTGATCACATTAGAGGATGATCACTCTCTCACTCTCTCTCTCTCTCTCTCTCTCTCCCTGTCTTTCCCCCATCTCTCTCTGAAACTAACTAGCGTTTGCTCAGAATATTTGCAGCATAAACTACTTGTGGGTTCTGTGGATGTTGAACAAGCATGAATATGTCTGAGAAGGTGTCTGTAACAGGGATTGGCTAACCATCCTAGTAGAACATGCATTCTCAAATATGAGTGACCAGCCATTTTACTTAAGCATGAAACTCTTATTTCAATATATGAGTTTTATAATCATTTTGTGTTCTGTGTCATCTCTTGATCCATACGCTACTACATAAAGCAAAAGCAATGTCAATGGAAAATGTCATCTAGTTTTAGTATTCGTTTTATTAAGAGTGACAGCTTGGAGTCAGTAAGCGGAATGATGTCACAGGAACACATGTTGCACATTGGCTCAGCATCCCTCCATGGGTGGTATTAGCTGGTCGCAAACCTGAGTATGAGGGGCATATCAATGCTTCAAAACTCTCAAGACCTTCTATTGAATTTGAGCTGTTTTAGATGTATATTCAAAACCCAGACAAAAGCAATCCATCACTGACACAATGCCCCACCCATGAGGCACCCAGGCCAATCACTGATCCTTCTAGCTCTGGCCTTCATATTCTGCAACAATTTGCTAAAAAATGTATAGTGATAGAACTTATAGAATGATTAAATATTTTTTTTTTTTTTAATCATATCACCCCAAGCAAGGCAAAAACGGTACTGATGCACAGGGGGCTACGTAAGAGTGAAAAGATTGGAAAAGAGAAAAACCGGAAACCACATCCTAAACAGGAAACAAGGGATGAGCCTCTTCACCTGTTCAATAGACGTGGGTGGAGTGTGAACCGGGTGATAGTTTAGTCTATCTACTCCAATGCGACTTCTTTCTGTATAATAAACAAACCAGTAAAAATATAACATTGCTAATACTGTAAAATGTGGGTTTCAAAGATAAGCTTTTAATTATTATATATGGGGCTGCCAGAAATGCAGGATTCATTGCATTTGCTATTTTTATTACAAAGTTAATCTAGTATGCAAATTTCAATTTATATTTTACAAGATTAATATATGTGTGACTTTCATTTTTAACTTTTCTGCAATAAATGCTACCTAGAGATTCTATAAAAGGCTGTATTTCAATAACATATTTAACGTATATGTTGGCCACTCTGTGAGTTGATATAACCCAGTTCTACCTGCCACATTTGATGATGACATGGCGTTGCTAGGC
Source organism: Ascarosepion bandense (assembly GCA_037127315.1). Taxonomy (NCBI): domain Eukaryota; kingdom Metazoa; phylum Mollusca; class Cephalopoda; order Sepiida; family Sepiidae; genus Ascarosepion; species Ascarosepion bandense. Next base: position 380,621 of record JBBBDQ010000939.1, read on the forward strand.
AAAGGGATTCCTATCCTGAAGTCACAGGATTTCATCAATGGAATTTACAGGTATGTGAGAGCTTCACTAATGACTAAGGTGACTCTTCCAGCACATTGTCTGTTGTTTGACCAGGAGAAGGATGGGCTATGCCAGGTTTATTTATCCAAGATATGCTACACAGGAATGAATACTTCCCTGGATTTCAGCATACATATGCAGAAGGAACTGATCACATGCTCAGCTGTGCAATGACTCTAGGACCACACTCAATAACAACTGTATTATAATTATTATTATTTAACACTGAGTAATTCTCTTCCACACGATTGCTTCCCCGACAGCTACGATCTCCAGGAGTTTAAATGTAAGGTCAATAGACACCTCCTAACACACTAATCTGCTCCCATTCTATCAAACACTCTTCCCATCTGCCCAACCCTCATCCTCAGTATCCTTACTCATCTGTCACCTTCCTCTTGACATTCCCTATGTCTAACCACTCCTTCTCTTTACCTTCCCCTATGTAGCTCCATGCGCAATAGTGGCAGTGGAATGCCTTGCTTGGGGTGAGATGATTAAAAAAAACTAAAAAAAAACAAAAACAATGTCCTATAAAATTACATAAAATCTATTAGCCATTATTAAAACTATTCTACTTTTTTCTGAATTTGTTGACCTCATGTCCCACCGACATATGTATATATGTCGGTGGGACATGATATATATATATATATATATATATATATATATATATATACCTATAAAGATTTAAATGTCTATAAATAGAAAGAAAACATTTGATTACTGCTTGAATGTGAATAAGACTTTTTACACAGTCACGCAGACACTTGCGAGCTTGGATTTGTAAGCATTTATTGTGAAACATGGAAACATGCTTGGAGACAGGAAAGGAATGTGGAGAAGAAGAAGGTTGGTATTGGAATAATGTTGACTGTCAATGAGTCACTAAACTCAACTGGTACAAAGGATGAAAGGCAAAGAACAAAAGACTTTGGAAAAGCGAAAACAATGCAGAGATACAAAACTAAAAGCATAAAATCATGGTAGACAACAAAAGAAGGAAAAAAAATTCAAGAGAAATTGGGGTAGATGCTGTCTGAGAAGAATGAGAGTTGTTTCCCTTGCTTTTATACGATGATATTGACATCAAAACACAAATACAGAGCAACCTCGGTTCTCGAATGCCTCACATATCGAACAAATTGGTTTTTGAACAAAAAAATATTGTGATGAAAATGCTTCGGTTATTGAATAAAATTTTGGTTCTCGAACAACATTGCCAAAGTGAATTCCTTTCCTTCCCCTCCTCACCTCTATCCATTTATGCTATCACATTGCAACTAAAAAGGTGAGTACATAATACAGGGTTGTTATGTTAAATCACACTTTATGATTGCTCACTTTATGACCATGTAGTTTTCATACGGATATGCTTTAGGATGCAATGAATAACAACTCGGAATAAGAAATCAGAGAGCCGAGTTCAAATTCCAGTTAAATTTGTCGCATTCACCTATGTGCAAATATCTTTGGGAAAGGTATTAATCCATATCTTCTCCCACTAGCTATGGGTTGAATAGTAGGACAATTTGGATTCTATAGTTGTCAATGACTATCACAGCAAATAATGGCAACCTACTGTGAGAAAGTCTTCTGCCTAGTCAGTCATAGATTGAAAGAGACATGATCATCTTAGTGTGTATCACAAATGGCACTTAACTGACTGAGTTTCCATACAATTTATAGTCCAGAGAGTGTAAATAAATCTAAAATCATGTCTGTATAGCTAATCCATATTTGATTGATTGATTTTTTTTTTGTTTGTTTTCTAATTTGGAAATAATGGGGGATCGATTCTATACTACGATCAATATATAGGGGATTTAATTGGGTTTAACGGCAATACCAGGGAAATATTGCTCAAGTCTCCTAAGTACTTCTGTTTTTAGGAAGTTTAAACTTAATATTAAAACTTTCCCAGCAAAATTTTGAATAAACAATTATCTGGAGGCCCAGGAACATGTTAATCTATTTTATATTGATTTCTATGGAGAAAATAGTTTCAGTTTATGAACATTTCAGCCTTCAGGAATTGATTAAATTTGTGAACTTAAGTTCCACTGTATAAACTGATAGACAAATATTCTTTTACATCAATGCTGGTATAATGAATCTGAACTTCAATTGGTGCCCCTAATTTGTGCCCTTGTGACTGACTAAGCGAATCCCATTAATTGTAAATAATAATTTTTTTATTATGATAAATTCTTCTTTCAAGAGGTGGTCGATTATGACTCTCCACAATTTCTTGTCATTTGTAATTTTGGCTCTTACTAGGGTTTGTCTTTTGGCTATCTCTCCCCTCTGTCAATGAATTACACAAGCTTGTTATGTAGGTTATTTGCAGGTTCCTCTGTCCTCTTGTCTTGTGAGTGTCAAATTCTCTAACTCCTCTTTCATCGTTATATGCCTTTGATATTTCAGTGGCCTCTTTCTGATGTTAATTGTGACTGTTCTCTTTTATCTTTACATTTCTTCCTAAAACTTCCTTGTTACCCAGATGTTCAGTTCATGAAATTTTCAATATCCTTTTGTAGAACCTCATTTGTGTTGCCGCAAGCATCCTTTTTATCTGTGATGAGATTGTCCAGCTAACAAAGCCATATGGGACCGATATTTCATACTCATTTGTTTTTTTCTTATGAAATTTTCCTGTGTTGTAATACTTTGCTTAGCTTTTGAAAGACATCTTTCACTATTTCAGTGCACCTTTGGTTTTTGATGTTATATTTTCTGTCCTGTTAAAACACTTTTTAGACATTTAAGTTTTTGTACATGTTTGATTTTGGTGTCTTGAATTCATAGTTTAGATCTGTCTTGTTGCAATTGATGCTTAGTCTTTTATTCTTGTTTCCATCATTGCCTTATGTAGGAGATCCTGTAGTTTCCTTTCTGGCTTTGCTGTCAATACTGTGCCATCTGGACATTGTTAAGATTGTGGCCAAAATTATTGAATTCTGGTGGGATTTCTAATCCTCTCAGATTTGACTCACTGTAGAGGTATAGTAAACCCTGTGAGGAGACACATCCTTGTCTTACGTCTCTAATCATTTTCTATCTGTATGCAGGTGATCTAATCACACTATAAATTCAAAATTTAATAATCTTTCACAATAATGTAAGTTACCTAATCAGTGTTTTGTGTCAAATATTTTTTAATAAAAAAAATGATGATTTATAAAGGGTATGATGGGTAAATTGTCACCCTTTTACAGTTTTAATTTTACTCATGCATATTGTTTGCTTCTCACAGGGCCTCAGATTCAACTTGGAAGACTACATCAAGTAGTGCTGCCTTGGGTCAAGAGAGTGGCTACCGGAAGACCCTATGACTGACAACAGAGCTCTGCACCATGCCACACAAGGAGAATAACACTCTTAAGAAAACTCTTTTTACTGCCAAAGATAAACTGAAGGTATGGATGATGGTAGCATTCACCAACTTAAACAAGGTGATTGTCCAAAAGAGTTGCAGGTGATTCTGAAATCATCTGGAGGTTATGGTTAAAGTAGTATTTCAAGATATTTTTGTGTATTTTTGGTAAATATATCTGTTAAAATGAGCTGTCAGTGTTATTTTTATTTTTTGTGTAATTTGGATGAAAATCTATCGCATGCTCTATATGTATGTACATATATATATATATATATATATATATATATATATATATATATATATATGCATGTTTATATGTGAGTGTGTGGGATGTTTCTATTTTAGTACTAAGTACATTGGAAATCTCCATTTTTTCGTTAATTTAATTTAGTTTTTTTCAATCATAACAAAATTTTTATTTATCAGAAACATACTGCACAGATTCATATATATATATATATATATATATATATATATATTAATTTCTGCAAGCTTATTGTTCTAGTGCGGAGGATGAAACCAATTTTAAAATCGCACGCTTCTAGGTAATCAATATTCAATTAACTAATAAAATCTAATTGATTTTTTGTTCCTATTTTAATGTTTATTCCTATCTTAAACATCAAATTAGTATGGAAAAGATGTTCTGATTTTTAATAAAAATAGATTAATCTAAATTAATTTCACTTTAATATATGCATCATGAAATACCTATATCTATCTATCCATTTCTTCTAGCTAGCTAGATTTTTTATTTACAGTTAGTATGAAGAAAGTAGTGAATTTTAGTGATATGAGTGTAGTGTATTCAAGTTCTTACCAACATTTTACTTTTAAGCATTTAGAATATGTCGACCATATTATCAAGACAAAGAACTTAAATACATTGAAAACACATTAAAAACCACCACCACCACAATACTCTACTTACATAATAGCATCTCTCACACTGTTACTGTCTTACCCTCCCTTTCTCTCTTTCTCTTTCTCCCCCACTATCTCTCTATCTATCTATCTATCTATCTATCTATATATATATATATATATAAAGCAAAATATATTTTGCCTAAAGATGAAACAAATGACTAAGGTATTTCTGGGAGATATTATCAATATCTATTTCAGTTTATTCATATCTATCTATCTATCTATCTATCTATCTATCTATCTATCTATCTATCTATGTCAGTTTATTAATATCTATCTATCTATCTATCTATCTATCTATCTATCTATCTCATTCTATTCATTATCTATCTATCTATCTATCTATCTATCTATCTATCTATCTATCTATCTATCTATCTATCTATCGCATTCTATTCATATCTATCTATCTATCTATCTATCTATCTATCTATCTATCTTAGCATTCTATTCATATCTATCTATCTATCTATCTATCTATCTATCTATCTATCTATCTATCGCATTCTATTCATTATCTATCTATCTATCTATCTATCTATCTATCTATCTATCTATCTATCTATCGCATTCTATGCATTATCTATCTATCTATCTATCTATCTATCTATCTATCTATTAGCTTGCATCAGTCTCAACAGTCATTGTAAGTTTCTTCTTGGGAAATAGCTCTTTCAACTCCTTCAATGATGACCTTGACTGTGCTATTCTTGCACAGGCTTTTGAAGAAAACACTTTTATGGCATTTTTTTGTATATCCTCAGTTTGGTCTTTTCATGCTACTTTCCTGATACTAATAATCACTTCAGCTTCTTCTTGACACACACACACACACACACACACACACGCACACACACACACACGCACACACATGCACACAACACATTTTCAGAGATTTATATGTATATGTATTGTATTACTATATATATTATATTTAGTGATTAAATATGTTTAGAGTAGATGTTTTTATACAGTAAAATTAATATCTACTGGGTACTGATTGAAAATCTAGGTCAGTAGTTATTAATTTCATGTTAATTAATAATAAATTAATGTTCATTATCCACACACCAGTAAACACACGCACACACACAAACACACACACAAACACACACACATATTGGCTTGACTTGAAAGTTCATGCCAATTTTTAAAGGAAATTAAAACACAAAACAAAATTATGCCATTAAATATTTATTCAACTAAATGTGACCCATTTTGTTGCACAGTCTTTCTCTATATTTTTTCAGCTTAAAGATTCCATCTTTTTAGAATTAATTTTGGTGGTTTCTTGGCAAAGAAATCATTCTTCATTCTCATTTTCTTAGTATCTTATTCATAAGAGAGAAGTTCTTCTCAGCTTTTGCACAAGAATGTCAATGTTTTGGAATAGACTCCAATGTGGGTGTTTGCCTGAACACTACCATCTTAGGAACATCAAGACAACAGTGACCTATACCTCTTATTCTCATCATTTTCACTTAATAGCACCACGATTTACAGTCATATCTAGTACCTCATTCTCAAATCAGGCTGAAACTACCAGTTCTTGTTTGATCACAAAACTTAAGCAATGGTGAACCTGGTCAGTACTTAGATGAGAGACCACTGGGAAACATTGGGTACAGTAAGCAACTTACTATAAACTGAAATATTTTTAATTATTAAATAACTCACAATGGGGTGACAATCAATCATTCAACAGCCAATCTTATTCATTGTAACCATTTTAACAGTAACCTTGAGTGTCTTTTGAGGTTTGTATTAGTTTAAGTTTAGTATGAAAAAAGTCAAAAGTCTCCACATATAAACACATTAACTTATCCATTAAATCTTACTTATATATGAACACACACACACACACACACACACACACACACACACACACACACACACACACACACACACACAACATCTGTGTGTGTGTACATATGCAAGCATACTTTGATGGATATTTTTGTGTAAAGCTGTGAAAGCATTGAGTTTTATTGAAAGAACCAAGTCAGTAATCTGTTTAGGCCCTGAAGGTGATGTCGAAATAGTTAATATTGTTAAGTCAGAGTGTTATCACAGATCTTGGTAAGGAGTGATAAACAATTCCTAAGAGCAGATTTTAAAGCATAGAACTTATGGGAAATTGACTTGTGGTGAGGAGTGAGAAGAAAAGAAGGTTGGAATGAAGAAAGGCTGGTAAAATGTGTGAGAGAAAAAAAGACAAGAAAAAATAAAGAAAGCAGGTTGAGAGTGATGAATAAAGATAAGTAGAGAAAAAAGATTGAAAGAGAGTAAAAGAAATGAAAAGAGGGTCAGGAAAAGATAGTGAATAAGGCGTAAAAGAAGGTTGGGATGAGGAAAACTAGCAAAATAGGGAGAGATTAAATAAAGAGAGAGAGAGTAAGGAGATGGAAGAGAGTGAGGAAAACAAAGAGCATAAGAGGGAGAAGTTAGGAGATGAGGAACCGCTGGTGATATAAGTGAGTGGAAAAGAAAAGAAAGAAAAAACAGATTGAGAAAGTGATGAAGACTGATAAGTACAGATAAAAGATAAAGGGAAAGAGAGAGTGAGTATGGGAGATGGAAAGAGAATAAAGAAAAGAGAGACAGAATAAGAGAGAGAAGATCAGGATGAAGAAAAGCCGAGTAAGTGAGTAGTAAAGAAGAGAAAAAAGAAAGCTAATTGAGAAAGTGGTAAAAAGATATGTAGAGAGAGATTAAAAGAGAGAGATAGAGAGTGAGGGAGAATGCAAAACTAAGGATGAAAGAGAATAAGAAAAGAAAGGTTGGAATGAGGAAAAGTTGGCAACAGAGAGAGAGAGAGAGAGAGAGAGAGAGAGAGAGAGAGAGAGAGAGAGAGAGAGAGAGAGAAATAAAAATGAAGCTTAAGAAATTGATGGAAAAAATATGTAAAAAATAAGATTGAAAAAGAGAGGGAGAGTAAAGAAAAAAGTAAGAGTCTAAGGAAGAAACCGAGTAAGCAAAAGAGAGAGTAAGAGTGATAAATAAAAAAGATAAAGAGAGAGAGATAGAGAGAGAGGGGGGGGAGAGTTAGACATACAGACAGGCAGACTGAGTAAAACAATTGGAAGAGTAACATTTGTAAAAAAGAGTAAGAAAGCTTGAGGCAAAAAGAGAAACATTGTAGAAGATAGACAAAGAAGATATTAAAAAAGAGAGGAGAGTAATGAGTAATAATAAGGTTTTCAGGAGAGTAGATAAGAGAGAGAGAGAGAGAGAGAGAGAGAGAGAGAGAGAGAGAGAGAGAGAGAATGCCTACGAAAACCTAAGATGGAGAGGAGAGTTGAACAGAAAAACCTAAGAGAGTGAAAGTGGGAGGGATAGTGGGAGAGACCACTGGGTAGAGACAGAAAAGAGAAAATAACTTGGATTTAGAAGAGAAAATACCAAACTAAAAAAAGCCATTTTTTTCATAAAATGGGGAAAAGTCATGGCAGGTTTATGTCAACCAGGTTTTTTATTCATTCTAGAGCTTTTCTTTAAAATAGGAATTCACTTGCAAACATATCTGTTGTCCTTGGGCAAACATTTCTCACTTATCTTTTACATTTAATGCAAGCTTTACCTTGTTCAACAAAAGTAATAATGTTGGGAACTCATTTGTGTTTAGATAAACCGATGCTTGCTTGAGAAAGAAATTAATCTTTGAATGAATTCTGTCAGTTTTTGATGGTAAATCTGCAGAAGCATTGTAGTAAGTTAGTCAAAATAAGTACTAAATCTCTCTATTTTATAAGTACTCACTAAATCACTCCAGGATATAAGGAAGTGCAAAATCTCTCCATTTTATAAATATGTACTAAGTGTCTCAAAAATTAGTAAATACTAAATATGACCACTAAATCTCATAATTCTATACGAAGTTACTAAATTTTTCCATTGTACATGCTGCAGTAGTTTATGGGTTCACCTAAAATCAAGATAAAGACTGGCAGTAGATGTGCCATCTGATCAAACTCTAACAGATCAATGGTGGAAAGACATCCAAAAACAAACTAGTAACATTACATTATCACCGAAAAGAATCTGAAATTTCACCCATCATCATCAATAGTTGCACTCGCACTTAAGTTATTTGCTTTGATAATCTACTGGGACTCAAGCTCAGATCTCAGGTTGAACTCATATTTCACGTATTCTTTTTACCATTCCAGAAAGTATCTAACCACTTTTGCTCTGCTTTATTTATCTCAAACCAAAGATGGAGACTTGCTACCATATCTGGACTTGAGCTGCTCAATCTTCACGTTCCAGCTTTGAAAGAATTCAAAATTGCTTGCACAGCCTTGTGAAAGGATGACTTATTTTTTACCTTCCAACCCCTTTCCCACTGATTCAATATAACAAATCGATTGCTACTCTATTTGTATTTTCATAAAAAATGTTTTGACAAGTCCTATTATTAGGTTTCACCAGTTCAGACCTTTACAGCTAAGATTTTCCATGCTATCTTCATAGAATTAGATTTTCACTCATTCTCTTCGTATTCCATTTGTAAGGGGGCCCTCGAAGTGGTGTAATGGGTAGTAATCTTATCTCACTAGAATCATAACAAATGAGTAGTGAGTTTGATTCTCACTGGGTGCCTCATAGTTTCGGAGCTGTACCACATCTAAATTGTGCTTAGAAAATAACCTTATTCCATTTGTAAGAAGGTTACTCAGACAGCTTCTTCCCAAGACTTGCTACTTTGCGGCACAAGCCCCTACATAGATGCTTTGCAGAACACTATTATGTTAACCTTTTAAAGCCCAGGGTTAATTGTTGTCTATCCTTCATATTCTCATAATGTTCACTCCCCATCTCCTACTCTATTTTCTATAAATACTTTCACGGCTTCTGCTCCGATGATCTTAGATCACTGGTGCCCCCTAAATACGAATTTGCACGAGATACTAGATTAGCAACTAGATCCCACCCTTTTACAGTGAAACCGATAAAATGCAACCGCAACTTCTACTCCAACAGTTTCTTTCCTCGCACTTCCCGACTGTGGAATTCCCTTCCAAACGATTGCTTCCCCGACGGCTACAATCTCCAGGAGTTTAAATGTAAGGTCAATAGACACCTCCTAACACACTAACCTGCTCCCATTCTATCAAACACTCTTCCCATCTGCCCAACCCTCATCCTCGCTATCCTTACTCATCTGTCACCTTCCTCCTGACATTCCTTATGTCTAACCACTCCTTCTCTTTACCTTTCCCTATGTAGCCACATGCGCAATAGTGGCAGTGGAATGCCTTGCTTGGAGTGAGATGATTAAAAAAAACAAAAAAAAACTCTAACATTTATTCCACTCACCTATTTCCTTAACCGACTACCTTGAGTAGCTCTTGAGCCTTGCATTGAGCAAACATTAACAAGAAAAAGTAAGTTCGCCCTTTATATCCCACCAAAACATAGAAAGTCATTTTATTTTAGTGTAGTCCTCGTTTGAGGTTGGATTCTTGTTTTTCAGTAGGCAGATAAACATTGTCCATTTCTTTAAACTATTTTTTTTCGGATTATTACCTTCATCTTTGTTGTTGTTATCACAACGTTTCAACTATTATAGCCTCCAACCCTGAACAGGTCTATATTGATATGAACTGGGCCCTTTTTTAATTTATGCTATATCTTATCTTGTTCGTATGTTTTAGTATTTCTCAGTTAGTGTCCGCCCGTTTCCACTGAGACTAAATACACACTGTTCAGGCCAGAGATTGATTGAACTCATAATTTCTTTTAAACATCAAATTCAAACATACTGTAGATCTCGCGTATCATGTGACCCCCAAATTTTCATTCATAAAAAATAAATTTATCACATATCCCGTCTATCATGCGGGTTCCTTTTTTCGCGATACCAAATTACAGAATTGATTAACTCCCTTTTCTCCATTTCTTTATCCGAATTTCTAGCTAATTAAGTTAAAAATAAGGAAAAGAGAATGATAAAAAGTATCGTTAATTACGCTATACTCGTTGCGTAAACGCGTATAAATTTAAACAACTGAACGATTAACTAAACATTTTTTAAACGTAAACAATGGAAAAGACGCATATTCGCTAATATTTATAATACGATACTAATATGTGAACATTTTTCTTCTTCTTCTTCTTCGTCTTCTTCTTCTTCTTCGTCTTCTTCGTCTTCTTCTTCTTCGTCTTCTTCTTCGTCTTCTTCTTCTTCTTCGTTCTTCTTCTTCTTCTTCTTCTTCTTCGTTCTTCTTCTTCTTCTTCTTCTTCCTTCTTCTTCTTCTTCTTCTTCTTCTTCGTCTTCTTCTTCTTCTTCTTCGTCTTCTTCTTCTTCTTCGTCTTCTTCGTCTTCTTCTTCTTCTTCTTCGTCTTCTTCTTCTTCTTCTTCTTCTTCATGAGCCGTGTCCTTTCAGGGTATAAGTGAACATGGACTTCCACTTACCCCTATCCCTCTTCGCTCTTAACATTTTCCTCTTCCAAACCCCGCTTCACCATCCAATTGCTCAAGCCCATCAATTATGTCTCGTACAGATTTCCCCTGTCTCTCTTTCCCTCTATCCGTTCTGTGAGTATTAGATTCTCCAAGTTTTTCTTCCTCATAACCTGTCTCAGAAACCTCTGCTGTCTCTTCCTGATACCAAGTATAAGTTTCCTTTTCGTTTGCATATTGGATACAGTTAAGTAAAACATCAGTTTTATCAAAATCATATTTATTTTTAATACAGCTGTACTTTTTGATGGATATAGTGTTTGGTAAACGGCGTAGTAGAGGCCAGCAGTACATACGCTAATTTTATATCTCGTGTAAGATGCGGTCCCTTTAAGATTAGCTTTAAAATTAGGTCATCAAATATCGCATATACGGTAGATAATCCATCACTAAAGATGCTTAAAAAACGGTCAGCTCCTTGTACCATTTCAGAAAGTACCTGACTCCACTCACCATACTCTATCTTTACAAGAGTCAGATCAGCCTATAAATGGTTGCACTTTCTGGGTTGGATCTGCCCAATCACTTCTTTCCAGTTTCGAAATTCTCTTTGTATTCCATTGATAAGAAAGAAGTTCCATTTCGACAAGTTCTTTTCATTTGGACAGATTCTGGAAAGGATGCTTCCCTTGTCACTACAATCTTAACCTCTCAAATCAGACCAAGGTCAACTATTATTTATCCTACATATCCTCATAATCTACTATTTTTGCATCTATAAAACAATTCCGTTCAGTAGCTTTTAACCTTGAGCGGCTCTTAAGCCTTGTATTGTGGGAACAGTGGAAAAATACCCTTAGTGTATATGCTTCTTTTGTTTTCAATACACGGATACTATTTTATTTTACTAATAGTACGTATATTCCTTTTGTTTTCAATACTCAAATACTGTTTTATTTTTCACACTAGTGCATATGATCCTTTTGTTTTCAATACTCAGATACTGTTATACTTTTCACCATAGTGTATATCATATTTTGTTTTTAATAATTAGATACTGTTTTATTTTTACCTCTAGTGTATATACTATTTTTGTTTTCAATACTCAGATACTGTTTGATGCAAGACAGAAGTGGCTGGTGTTAGACTTTGATCCTAGACAGATGCCTAAATACTACACTGTTTTTGTAGTCCAAGGCTCATGTAGTGGCATTTTGATTTCAGACAGTCTGATCCTAGGCAGACATACCAATATATTCATCAAGAATCATGTCAATTTGTAATGATACCATACTAGTTACTTATGATACAGAAACATTTGCTATTTTTCTTTTCTTTTTTTATTGCGATGTTCAGTTATACTAATAGGTTGTACTTGATGTTTTCATTCCAAAATAATTATTTTATAACAGCATTTTTGCATTCTTGTTATTGTCGCTTATTGTCAACAAAAAGGCAAACTGTTATTGTCGCTTTGTCAACAAAAAGGCAAACTGAATAAGAAATAGGAAACAAAATAATCATTTTTGATGAGAATCAATATTGTATCCCATACGCTATTTATCATGGACATCACTTTAATTACTACAGTAAAGATTCAATAATAATTATTAAAAATAAATTATTACTAGTTTTATTTGGTTTTATTATTTTTTTCTTTGTATTCCATTTTTTGTGTCGATACGTTCTTCATTATTTTATTCTTAGTTTTACTCCATCTTATTGTTGCTTTTTATCCCAATACTCAGTAGAAATACTGAATTCGTTGTTCATTGTTATTCTCATCAGTTAACTAGAAATTGGGGAGTGGTTTGTTCTTTATGATCATTCATTCTGTTCTCTATTGACTGTTATACCATACCAGTTAAGGGAATTTTTTTCTAAAATATCTTGTAATGGATTTGAGTGCAGGTAGGTTTGGGATTATTTTTTGCCTACGAAAGTAGTGCTAAATAAATGCAAGCAAAATTATGGAACTGGAACCTTCTCATTCAATGTGACGTATCCCTTAAGGTCATGGACAATCATAGTTCTCCACAGTTTCCTGTCCTTTGTAGATCTTAGTAAGGTTTGATACTTCATTATCTCTCCTAGTCCCTCTTTTGCTATCTCCTAATCTCTGTTCTTCAATATATGTAAGACAGACACTGATTGAGCCTAGACTTGAAGAGCTAAAAATCATAGTGATCTTCTAAAAATTGAGCCTAGACTTGAAGAGCTAAAAATCATAGTGATCTTCTAAAAATTGAGCCTAGACTTGAAGAGCTAAAAATCATAGTGATCTTCTAAAAATTGAGCCTAGACTTGAAGAGCTAAAAATCATAGTGATCTTCTAAAAATTGAGGAACTCTCTGAGTAGAACGAATGAGGGTGAGCTGCTGTCGCGTATGTGGCGTGGTATATCCTCACTGTGAACACCTGGACTGGTGGAAATAAGGAATGCAGCTGGTCTGAACATCTGCCATGAAAATAGTGATTGCTTTGCAATGTTACATTTGTGGGGTTGTAGGGTTGAAAATAATTAATCACCCAAAAAACAGTGTAAATGTATTTAAAAATCTGTCAGGGCTTGAAAGTGAAAAGTCAGCAGATCTAGCCTAGATATGGTTGTAATACTCTATTTTTGATCTGACCTGACTCTTAAGTATATCAGGAGGCATGTCAGATACTAGAAAATATATCTACTAAGACCCCAATTCTTTTCAGTGCTGAAGACGTAAATTTCCAATGCATCTGACCAGTCAGGATTAAATAGAATTTGTCATTGCTATCTGCTATTGACTTCTTGTCAAATTTCATTTGTCACCTAAACTACCTTCAACTATCAGTATTGGAGTTGATACACACTTCTATCTTATTTTGAGAAATCGTTATCGTTTATGTGTCATAACTCTTCAAAACTTCAAAGATGATGGTTTTCCACAACTTCCTATGCTTGTAGCTCGTTTGTGGAATCTTTTGCTATTCTTTCACTCCCTGTTCTGTTATCTATTTCCAGAAACACAAGGTCGATTAGTCATTTAATGTTCATCGTTGCTCCTCTCATATTTAGTATATTCTATGAGTGTCAATTTCTTCAACCTTCTTTTCTCATTATAACTCCCTATATATGTGTTCCTTTTGTTTGCATTATTTTAAAAATTTTCTCTTTGCTTGCATATCGTTTCCCTTTTGTCTTCAGTATGCCTTGTGAGAGTCAATTTCTCTGAGCACTTTTCCCTTGTCACGTCTTCAGCTTTCTCTTTCTGGTTCTAAGAGTAACTATTTTTTTAGTTTGCATTTTCCTTAAAAATTTTGCAACAGGCAAAAAAAATAAAAATCGAAAATTAGAATGAAAGAAGAATGTGCCCAGCTTGAAAATATCATACAAGAAAGAAACAAGTTAACTATAAACTTTTGTGCATATCTTCTGTTTTAAGGACCGCGTCTTTTAAGGACGTAGGTGATCATGGACCTCTATTTACCCCTATCACTTGTCACTCTTAACACTTGGTATCTCTCCCAAACCCTGCTCTGTCATCCACTTGCTCAAGCCAACTAATTACATATCGCGTTTGTTTCCCCTGTTTCTCTTTCCCTTTATCCATAATATGAGTATTAGATTCTCTAAGTCCTCCTTTCTCATTACGTGTTCCAGAAGCTTCAGCGGTCTCTGCCTGATGTTAAGTATAAATTTTCTTTTTGATTACATCCTCTCCAAAAACCTTGCCGTTGCTCACATATTCAGTCCATGGTATCCTCAGATGAAACTAGAAATCATTGGATTTCTTTAATTCGTCTGGGATAAAGAGTAGTAATGTATCATGCATGAGATAACAAGAATGTTTACCCACTACCTCAAAAGAGTGAGTTGTGACACAAGGTCAGTTTTTAAAGTGGCTAACATGAGCGCGGACGCTCTGTTCAAAGTTCAAATATTACGCAGCTACCGCTGCGCAGCAACTGGGGATAAAACGGCATAAAATTCTATCAGTTGTTCATATTTCAGTCTCGTTAAAAAACACATTTTGGATACTTGTAATCAAGGCTGTTGGTTCTTTACAAATGGAAGATCAGTGCAACTATCCTAGACACTATTTCTCTATATCCATCTTCTTGCTGGACATACAAAGTCAGCGTTGTGGATGAAATTGTTATGTAGGAGAACTGCCTGGAGAATTTTTACTCATGTGTAACATTATGTTAGTAATCTCTGATAAAAGTACAATATTAAATGTATAAAATTATAATTTCTTCACTTCAGAACTTTCAAATTAACTGCAAAGGTATGTGGTTTCAAATTAGCTGCAAAGGTATGTGGTTTCAAATTAGCTGCAAAGGTATGTGGTTTCAAATTAGCCTCAAAGGTATGTGGTTTCAAATTAGCTGCAAAGGTATGCGGTTTTTCGAGGACTCCGAATGAACATTCATTCATTTCACAAGGATGTAATGGTCTCTATCCTTCACCTCGCGAGTCAACCTGTTGCCTTGTGCATATCCTAATCTCATTCATAGCTACCAAGTCTAATTCTGCACTTGGTAGCTATGAGGATAACTTTTAGATCAATGCCTTTATACATCTAGCTCTTTTGCTGTTATTTTGGTATCGCACAACGGGGTCACTATAGATTAACACTAATTAAATCGAAGGTTTTTGACATCAAATTCAGTTCTGAATTCTGGTAATTTCTGGTGTGAATCACATACAATATATGTAATAAAGTATAATAATTAATGTTTCAAAAATTATCTTTAGAAATATTTTCTCTTCGTGTTGTTGAGTGACAATGCACATTGGAGATATTCTATGACACATTGTTATGTTACACCCAATAAAGATCATCATATGATCGTTGTTGTCATTGAGTTACTAAAATTAATTAAGATTAATGAAAGAACATCTTGATTGTCATGAGGCAAACTTTTGAGGAAATGTTTGCTAATGATGAGATTTAAAATCACATGTTTAATATTTATGATGAGTCACTGAAACGTTCTTGTCCAAACCCACTTCACCAATTCAGCACTTTGTGCTTTGAAACGTTGAATTAAACTTTTCAGCGCCACCTTATATCAGTCATTTAATTGCCATACATAAAACACTTTATTTGGCCGCAGTAGGTTGCTATTAGTTTCTGCGGTAGACCGGTGGCCAACCAAGACTATAGAACCCAATCTGTTCTGCTATTCAGCCATAAATGGAGGAGAAGAAATGGATTATTACTTTTTCTAAGGGTTTTTGTGCGTAAGTGAATTAAACGAATTCGGCTGTGATTCGAACTTGGCTCTTTGATTTTTCATTCCGAACAGATATCCATTACACCACAAATAATATCGCGTCACAAGTCACAAGTCTTCAAACTCTTTAACCTTGTAGGGGCACCAATAAGGTATCCATAGCAGCAGAAGTCGTACATAAGCTGGATAGTCTGGCGTAGTCTATCCTTCTTCAGGTGGGTTTTGAATTCAGTTTTCCTTCTAGACTAGTTACCAACCCAAGGCAAGAGAGTGTAGTCTGCCCTGTTATCTAACCTGTACGTGGAAGAAGATGGATTCTTGCCTTTTCCAAGTATATTAGTGCAAAATAAACACCACATAATAAGTCCCTAAAATGAAAATGATTGAAGCAATTAATGCGTTGTAGAAATATTCGTTATTATTTTAGGTATATGTTCTCTTTTAGCTGTTCACCACCGGGAAAGTTGCCAAAATCAAATGTATGAGCGGACCACAGCTTCTGACTTTTGCCAACCTATATCTCGTTATTAGCATCGGGCAGCTTTTAACGATGGACTGAAATGACCAACCAGATTAGAGAACTGGATTACAAAACAGCCAATCATAATAGAGAATTCAATTGTAAAATGGTCAATCTGTATAGAGAATTTGATTACAAAATGCCCAATCACATTAGAGAATTCAATTATTGGTTTGTGGAGTCAGACAAGCTATCAGTAACTGTTGCCCTTCAGCTGTCTAGGGTGATTGTTGATGGTGTAGGTGGGAGGAAAGGAGAGAAGAAGAAAGGAGAGGTTGGATTTCTTGACAATAACATTCTTTCCATTTATTCACGAATAAAAATACTGCCTCATGCGAGAATTACAATGTAAGCCAGCCTGCTTGCAATTTTTTTCATGCTAGCATAATGTTCTATGCAATTGTTATAAACGACAATTTTAGTTATTTAAATTGACCAACTGGTTCTCAATGCGTTTAACAGATTCCTAATTTAAGGGCTGAGACGTAAAATTATAAATCTGAAAATTTTTCGCCCGGTTCACACTTCTTAATTTTTTGAACAAAAGTAGACGTTTATGCTTTGTTTCCTGTTTAGGGCTAGATTTCCAATTACTTTTAAAGACTTCACCAACTCTATACTTCTAACGTCTCCGCCTAAAACTGAACTTTTATTTATATTTATTTACATTTTATCCTCACTCCTTCCCTATCTTTTGGACAGGAGTAGAGGTTTATACATTGTTTCCTGTTTAGGAGTGGGTTTCTGGTTCATGCTGATGTATTTTCCTTCTCTTTCGATTCCGGTGACCACTTTTCTTGGAGCGGTGTCTCTTACTCTGTAACACTGCCAGAGAAAATGTGAAAATGCATTTGTGAAAATGCTTTTGTTTAATTCCAGTGTCCTCAGGTTTAATGGAAGCAATTTTACGTCACTCAAGGTGACGTCATTTTACCAGTCAAACTGAAATTTTTATGTCTATTTTTAGATAAATGCACATGAAACTTTCAGTTTGGCCGTTTAAATGACGTTACCGTGATCGTCTTGACATTGGTTCCATTAAACCTGAGAATACCGGAATTAAACAAAATCAGTTGCACAAACATACGCAGAGCACAATCCTTGAAAGTGAATCTAGTTCGAGAGTACTCGGAAAGATATAATAAAAAATAAAAAAATAAACATGAACTTTCCCAAATTTACCGTTAACATAACATCAATAATTCGGAAATATGAAAAAATTAATAACAAAAATTGATAGTCAGAACATGTTTAAAAGAATTAATGCTGCGGAAATACATAGCACACACACACACACACACACACACATATATATATATATATATATATATATATATATATATATATATATATATATACATATACATATATATATATATATATATATATATATATATATACAAAACCAAGTTAGTAAGGTTTCATCTAAGAGTAGATCCGGAATTTTCTCTAATCACTATGAACAGTTGTACTTTCAATGAAGCTCCTTGTCTTGAACGTCTATTGCAAATGAAGCTCACCCCAGACCTCACGTATAATTCGTATTTTTTTAAAACCGGTATCGCCCCATGCAAGACAGTAAAACGACTACAAGGGATTACAGGGTGTGGGAGATTTAGTAACAGAAACAATAATTAGCCGGAAGAGGAAAAATTAATTAGGTGAACAGTAGATAGCGATTGACATCGTATTTAAATTTTTGCAGATTAAAGTTAACTGGAAAAGATTGAGCCGGAAGGGAGTTTTTCAAGCTAGAAGTGCGAGGAAAAGAAACCGTTAGCATAGAATTTACAGTTATACCTAGCCTGATCAAATGTAAATGAATGAGATCTTGATACCAGTCGAGTTTTCTTCTTCGTCTATGTGCCTTGTCATTTCAGGACGTAGGCGATCATGGCCTTCCACGTCTCCCTATCCCTGTTACACCACGCAACCCCCGCTCTGCCCTCCACCGTCAAGTATGTTACACGCTGTTTTCTAATGTCTCTCCTTCCCTCTATCTGACCTGTTATTATCAGATTCTTCAAGTCCTCCATCCTCACTGCATGTCCCAAGAATTTTAGCTGTTTTTTTCCTGATGCTCAGTATTAATTTCCTTTTCGTTTCCATCATTTCCATAACCTCATCATCGCTTACATGCTCGATCCATGATATTCGCAGCATCCTTCTGTAGAACCATATTTCAGTTGATTCAAGTTTTTCCTTCATCTTAGATGAGATTGTCCAGCATTCACTGCCATATTGAAAAACTGACATCACATAGCAATCCAGTACTCTCTTTGTTTCTAGTGAAATTTTCCTGTCTCTTAATACTTAACTATGCTTCTGGAATGCGTCCTTCACCATGCCAATTCGCCTTCAGATCTCTATGTCGCAATTTCTGTCTTCCCAAGGATTTAAATTTTTGTATCTGCTTGATTTTAGTATCCCCCATCTGTATTTGACATTTTGAGCTGCTCTTATTGCTGATAACCATGCATTCAGTTTTCTTGCAGTTTTTTTATTTATTTATTTTTTTTTTATAAGCGTTTCACCCCGAGCAAGGCATGTCACTGCCACTACTGCGCAGGGGGCTACGTAGAGTGGAGAAAGGATGATTAAATATAGGAAATGTCAGAGGGTGGGTGATAGGCGGGTAAGGATACCGAGAATGAGGGTTGGGTAGATGAGAGTGTTGTGAGAATAATTGGGAGTTAGTGTGATAGGAGGTGTCTATTGACCCTACATTTAAACACCTGGAGATTGTAACTGTCGGGAAAGCAGAGTTGTGGAAGGGAGTTCCACAGGCGGGAAGCGCGAGAAAAGAAGCTGTTGGAGTAGAATTTACGGTTACATCTTATTTGTTTAACTGTAAAAGGGTGGGACCTAGTTGCTAATCTAGTATCTAGTGTAAATTCGTGCTTAGGCGACACCAGTGATCTAAGCTCATCGGAGCAGTAGCCATGAAAGTACTTGTAGAAGAGGCACCACATCACGCCGGTGAGAGAGCGGCTGCAGCCGGTCTGCCAAGTCAGTATCAACCACGTTACAGATCCTCCTTTGTATTTTGTCAAGAAGCCCAAGGAGAGCAGCAGGGGCACCCGACCAGATATGGCAGCAATATTCAATACAGGGGCGGATGGTAGATTTGTATATGTGCAGAATAGATTCAGGTGGGAAAAACTTCCGGGCCCTGCACAGGGAGCCGACTTTCATAGCAGCTGATTTGGCAATGGATTCGATATAGTCATTCCATTTGAGGTCCGCCGAAAGTGCAAGGCCAAGGAGGCGTAGTATTTTATTCTCTGGGAGGCTAGCCTGTCCCATACTAATGGGAGGTAGATGCGATTGTCTATGGTGGTTAGTTGATAACAGCTTCGTTTTAGAGGCATTGAAATTTACCAGCCATTTCCTACCCCAGGCCACTACGGATTGGAGGTCCCTTTCAAGTACGGCATCGAGGTTCACTTTGTCGTCCACACCTGGTTTCTGTTCGATGCGAGAGTAGATTGTTGTGTCATCGGCATACATGCCAACTTGGGATTTAATGGTGTCGGGGAGATCATTAATGTAGATCAGAAAGAGTGTGGGACCTAGGATAGAACCTTGAGGGACGCCCGCGTTCGTATGGTAGTTTTAGGAGGCATGTTCATTTAATACCACCTTCAATGTGCGGTTAGAGAGGAAGGACTGGATGAGGTCAAATAGATGTCCAGTTATCCCATAGCTTTGCAGTTTGCACAAGAGGTCAGCATGCCAGATCCTATCGAATGCTTTGGAGATATCCAAGGCAACGGTTCGGGCTTCACCATTCTTGTCGAGTGCCCGGTATATGTCCTCGATAATGGTCGTTAGCATATCAGCAGTAGACCTGGTGAAGCGAAACCCGTACTGTTTGTCAGAGAGAAGCCCGTTGGCCATGAGATGCTGAGTCACCTCGGCGTTGATAATGGCTTCGAAAACTTTGCCAAAGATGGAAGGAGACTAATAGGACGGTAATTGGCGGGGTCTGAGGGTTCGCCAGAATTCTTAAATATAGGAACTACGCAGGAGGACTTCCAACAGGCAGGAAAGCAGGAAGCAGATAGGCAGAGGTTATTGAGTTTAGAGAGGACAGAGGAGAGTTCTGGGGCACATTTCTTCAGTACTATGACTGGGATTCCGTCACCGCCGCTCGCTTTTTGTGGGTCCCTTTCTCGTTACTCTCTTCAGTTACCTTCTGTATGAGGTTTCGTAGTTTTCTTTCCGTGTTTGCTATCAGCACTGTATCACCTGTGTACCTTATGTAGTTCAAATTATGGTCTCCGGTGATGAGTTCTGGCATAACTTTTAGGGTCATCAGAATAGTCAGTCAGTCAGTTAAGTGCCATACGTGATACACGCTTGGGCGATCATGTCTCTTTCGAGACATGACTGACTGGGCAGAAGATTATCCCGGTAAACTGGTTGCCAACCAAGGCTATTTAAACCATAACTGGAAGGAAGAGACGGATTAATACCTTTCCCAAGGGTATTTGCGCGTAAGTGAATACAATGGATTCAACTGGAATTCGAACTCCCCGGTTTCTCGTTCCGAGCCGATATCCACTGTACCACAACGCACATCCTCAGAATAGTACTGCGCTTAATTTAAAAACGTATAGTCAGCTACTTGACTTCTTAGGACATACCGTATCTCTAGAAGAGCCAGGTCAAAACAAAAATGGGCTACCTGGGCCGGAGATTCCCAGCCAACATTTTCTAGTCTCGATGAAAAGTTCAAAAGCCTTTACACCACCTAGTTACACACCTCTTTTCCCACAGATGAAGCCTTGGTAGCCTCTTGTTACCCTACCATTATTTTCATGAAGATTGTTTGGGCGATCTACATTCATTGGTTCTACCAGTTCAGACGTCACAACCAAGACTCGACATGCAACGTATAATGATTTGACTCATCCTGATTCTCTTTATATTTCATTGGTAAGGTGTAAGATCCAATCAGACAGCTTCTTCCCCAGAACTGTTGCAACGGACTTTCAGGAGGATGCTTTACCTCTTCATCAACCGTTATCTATCCTACATATCCTTCTGATATGCTTCCTTTCTATCTGTCTCTAGAACATCCTCATTTAGTAACTCTCTATCTTGATTGGCATTTGAGCCTTGTATTGGTTGAAAAATAGTCAATATGCACTACATCAGAAATTTGCAGCGGTTAAGGACTAAAAGAGTAATAATCTCTGATATGACATAAATAAATAACATTAAGATTGAATATTTTATCTCACATTTTACCTCATTTAATATCACTCCTGAAAATTGTCATTTGTTTCATCATGATAACATTTTCTTTGTGGAAGCAAATTGAAAAATAAGAAAAATGTAATTCTAGGAGTTTATTAGCAGTAAATAAAAAAAAATGAGCTATAGCAAGGTTTCCCAATTTGGGATATATCGCCCACTGGTGGGCGATTTCAACTTCTGGGCAGGCAACTGAACAGAAAATGGTGAGCGATAGAAAATTTTGATGGGCGATATTGGATTATGAGTATTAAAAATGCATTTCAGCATATGATAACAGAAAATATTCAAAGGCTATATACAAACGAATAAGCACGTGGTTAAATCGGAATAACTGGATTACATTCAAAGATACAATATAAATATCTCCGCAAACAACGAATACTTTGGTATTCTCCATAGTTTTGAGAAGAATCATTAACATTCAAATAGTTTTTCAGACGAAATAACATTTTTTCGGACATAAATCAGATAAAGGAAGACCAAAAACAATAAACATATTTGCTTAATTTGTATTAATTGCTAGTCATCTTTTTAATGCTATAATTATGAACAACAACTGTTTGTTTTTGCTAACACTTGCAATGCTAACGTTGGTCATAACATTGAATTATATATATAGTTTTCAATGTGCAAGTTTGCCTTCATTTATTCTTTAAATATGGCAGCAGCAGCATCTTATCGTTACTTGTTACCTCCCTTTGGTATATTTACTACACCATAAAAGTTACTTTATGAACCAAAAGAGCAATAGACTGTTGTGTATTATCTTTCCTCTTATAATATCATGGCTAAAATATACATGAAATACTCCGAAGAAAATGGCATTAGAAATCACATCACTAACGCCAACTCTATGGATGAGATACGTAAATGACGTCTTCATAACACGAGAAAGTGGTACACGGTCCATGGCCGTATCTGACTACCGGGCACACCGGGTACGGGTCCGGGCCGTTCCGTGCAATCATAGTGAAAATCCGGGCAAGGAAAAATGTCTTCGTCAGAAATCAAACTAAACAATTCACGAAGAAAGAAAGAAAAAAAAAAACAAAGAAAGAAAGAAAAAACGAAGGAAACATCCGAATGAACACAGTAAAAATCTGTTTGTTTATTTAAAAACTTTGGGAGAAAAGACTGGTTATACTCAGAAAGTCCGAACCTGCTTTCGTTCACGTTTCGAGCCTAATTTCCATTGGAATAGCCGAAAAAATCCGCAAAAATCATAGTTTCTGGAAACTGATGACACTGATGACGTCATCACATTGTCAAGTAATAAATCCGGGCAATTTTCTTTGTGCTGGGTGTTTTTTTTTTGTTTTTTTTAGCATCAGCTACTTTTGGACCGTGGTAAATCAATACAGGGCAGCAGCCCCGATAAACTGCGATAGAAGAGTGCAAGAGGATCATAACACTCAGAAAATATCCTCGGTCTGCCTACCCTATGTGAAGGAATTGTCGAAAAAAATATGAAAGATATGAGATCCACATAAAATCAGAACGACAAAATCAGTACAACACTTCGCAGACATCTCTTCCGAGTAAGTGCTCCCATAGAGGAGAACATGATTAAGGACCGTGCGTATGCCATTCCATGAAGTTTTGGTAAAAAATATAAAAGAGAAATAAGGCAGCTCTTAAGATAAAACTGCAGGAACACTGTAAATACTTAACATGAGGGCAACTAGAAAAATCAAGCGTGGCTGATCACATATGAAGGGAAACGGAAGATAACACCCCTCCTTGAGATAGCGTTGAAAGAACATTACTGGAAAATATGAAAACTTAAGGAATGAGTGCATATGCTAGGTTATAAAAAACATCGTAAGCCGACCAAGCATAGATATGAATACAATATGGGAACCAGCAATACGGTGTGTTAGAGAAAACAATAATAGCATCATTAGCCTAGTGGATAAAAGTGACTTGACCCAAAGAGTTGTGAATTCCATACCTAGCTACAGCAGAAAAAAAAAAAAACTTGGTGGGTGTTGCATTCCGTGAAAATAGTATTTACAAAGGTTATTAGTATCCAATACAAGAATAAAGGTTAATCGTCCCAACCGTCGTAAGACGTAGTATGAGCAATGGGTACTTCCGGGTCGTCACCGGAAGTCTACGACTGACTTGTCGATCGGCTTCTCGACACACTCTCCTACGTAGATGCCACAATCACTTTACATAGTAATGGAATAGTCCATTATAGCCGAATAGGCGCGGGCGTCCCAACAGTGGGTGGATTTAAAAGGGGAACAACTGATACTGAGATATATTTGGAAGCAGCATGTCACATGGCACATGAAACTAGAGCAATCCACTCCAAGTAGATTCAAAAGGATTCGTTTTGAAATCCCAAGCACCTGAGAAGGCCGGAGCATACAACGTCGAAACGTCATGAATATGGAAACAAAAATGAGGACAACAGTCTGAACAATGTAAATAATGTAAATTAAAAAATGTAACTTTAATTTAAGAAGAATTAGAAATTGTTTACGACTCAAGTAAATATATTAACCATTAATTTACATATGAACCTATAAGTAGAGCTTAAACTCTTAAACTGCATTGGGATGTCGCAAACAGCAACTAAAGATAGAGAATAAAAAGGAATATGGTCAATAGGCCGACTGGAAGATGGAATCAGTTAAAGAAATAAACACAACCGATTTTCTTTGATCTATTCCAAGTCTGCGTTCTTTTGTCTCCATGCAAAGCGCATGTATAGACAACAATATAAGCTGAAAGCAGCGTCTTTTTATGTTCTGAAACTTGCGAGCCACATTGTCTCTTGGTTGGAGCAGATGATGTACAGGTTAAGTAGGATATAAAAGGAAACAGGTAGAAAAATGATTTATTTACTCGATATGCAAGGATAATATTTATAAAAATGTACAGAGGCGCATCTATTTGCTTATACACAGATACATCTATAACGATCAATATACTGATAAACATATATATATATATATATAGATTTTGTATATCTGTATGAATGTATTCATGTCAATAAGTATAAACATCTCTCCATGTGTATATATACATTATACTTCGTCTATAGCACGACTCAGAGTTTCATGCACTATGCAATCATCAGCACCTGATACTGAGCTATCACAAATCTATTTCAGCAGAAGTTTTCAACAGGGATTGGTGAGCTGACCTATCAAACGTGTGTACTTGCAAACCATTAACCGATAGTCATGCATATATGTATATATATATTGGTAAAAGTACTCAGTATCAGAAATAGAGCGTATGAAAATGTATAATATGACTCTAAGGTCAACACTGATATTAGTAGGCCTCCGTTGGTCAGGGTTGACCAAGGGTAGCATTCTAGTTGTCTTCATACACACGAACATACACACATACAATTCGGTGGGCAAAATAATGGAAACACCTAGCATAATTTGGAAATTTTGATTAAACTGTCAAAAGCTTGTCTATTTTTATGTTTGTTGATTTAATATTAGTAGTACTTAATTTTTTGCTAAAATTGTAATCTTATTAAAATCGACACCCAGGACTTGATCCCTTAAAAATCTTAAAGGGATCAACTTCATCCTATGATTCAGGAACTATTTCTAGAGGGAAATGATAATTCACCAATTCATACTGTTAAAATTGTAGCTGGATGGCACGAGGAACATTCTACTGATGTAGAGCATTTTATTTGGCCATCATATTTCCCATTGAATATTTATGGTTCATTTTAGGAAAACAGGTGAGAAGTCAATATATACCCCACGATCATCATTGTAAGAATTAGAGACTGTTTTTACTGAAAGAATAATTAAAAATTACTTTGGAAACAATTCAAAATTTGTACGAGTCGATCTCACGCAGAATTCAAGCTATAATTACTGCCAAATGCGGTCCTACTTCATACTGAAATAAATTTGCTTAAAATTGCATTATTTTGTCCACCCACCCACTGTATGGGGATATATGTGGATGTGTGGGCGGTGTAACAGTTATCAGCATCCAAACTGAAATCTACAAGTTCAAATTCTATACGATTATTTTATATTTCTTTCGCATTAATGTCTTTGGAAAAGACATGAATTTAATCTTTCTTCCTCTACCGGCTAAATAGTAGGAAATGCCGGTCTATTTTGCCTGTAGTAGTAGCCAGTCTAGTAGAATGAAAACTCTCGATTCAACCCTTCGCTTGCCAAGCGTGGAAAACGCCGTGGAAATAAATCCAGGCCGATAATTTAGAAAAGATTGCCGAAGGTGGTTGGCTGTCAACATTGATCTCTATCCGGCAACTCCCACCGCCAAGCTGGTTCCAAACTTTAAGCCAGCATTTCCTTAGATCTTGCTCGTTTTGCTAAAAGTGGGGCCCAGTTGTCTGGGCATCAATAGGCCCCCAAACAAAATCGCCCTGGCCTGTGCCCTAGAGTGTTTACTGCAATCTCACCACCCACTTGAGCAACCATTATCTTACGAGCGAGATAGACGCCTACTCTAGCAGGCAAACACGCACGTACGCACACATATATATACACACGCATACACACACATATCTATCTATCTATCTATCTATCTATCTATCTATCTATCTATCTATCTATCTATCATTGTCCCCTTAGTCACTGATGCGCAAGGGGTTACAGTGAGAGAAAAACAAGGTACAGCGATCTCGAAGAAAGGATAAAAGTTAAAAGAAGAATGAAAATCGAGGATATAGAAGATATATATATATATATATATATATATGCATAAGTACATGTGTGCGTCTGTACATGTGTGTGTACATATTTGCATCTATATGTATGTTTTTTAAAAAAAGTAATTTTTCAACTAATATTTATTGATGTATACAATATTAATGTCCTCGAATAGACGGTGTGAGCCAGATATATCTGAGATCGCAGTTTTAGCGTGCCATAAATAGAAGATCAGATGTGCGCATAGCCTAATGGCCATTGGCACGAAAAAAAAAATAACAAAAACAAAAACAAAACGGGTTCAAATTCCCGTTACAGTCGCTGTATTTACTTTCACACAAAAAACCCTCGGAAATGGTATGAACCTACTTCTTCTCTTCTGGGAGGTTTCGGCAGTGAAAATTTTAATTGATTGTAGAAATAATGCATATAACGCTCTATGCACCGGCATCACGAAGGTATGTATAGAAGTTCATTGTGAGCAATGTAGACCACTTCATGCAATTCTAGCTTTTTTTATCAACCGGGCAGTAAAACATATACACGAAGGTATGTATAGAAGTTCATTGTGAGCAATGTAGACCACTTCATGCAATTCTAGCTTTTTTTTATCAACCGGGCAGTAAAACATATACACGAAGGTATGTATAGAAGTTCATTGTGAGCAATGTAGACCACTTCATGCAATTCTAGCTTTTTTTTATCAACCGGGCAGTAAAACATATACACGAAGGTATGTATAGAAGTTCATTGTGAGCAATGTAGACCACTTCATGCAATTCTAGCTTTTTTTTATCAACCGGGCAGTAAAACATATACACGAAGGTATGTATAGAAGTTCATTGTGAGCAATGTAGACCACTTCATGCAATTCTAGCTTTTTTTATCAACCGGGCAGTAAAACATATACACGAAGGTATGTATAGAAGTTCATTGTGAGCAATGTAGACCACTTCATGCAATTCTAGCTTTTTTTATCAACCGGGCAGTAAAATTCTAGCTTTTTTTTATCAACAGGGCAGTAAAACTCTGGAAAGTGTCTCAGGTGTCTTTGATCACTTCCACATAGTTCTTGTGACCAAGAAATGACCAGCCGAGAAATTCAATAACTATGTGGCCTTTTAATTGTCTTGATTGGAACCCATTCAACTGTTACTTCTGAGATGACCTCTCAGTACCAAGAATAATGTGAAGGATATTATCAAGAACGTGTTCTTCTTCATTCGCGATGTTACGTCGAAGCTGAAGTGTGTCGTAGATAGCTTTTGATATATACAAATATTTTAAAAAATATACTGAATTAAAACATACCTTTTATTTCTGTTTATCATAATGTGTTCTCAATTACATGCCGCGCAACCACGAGAGAAAAAAAACAACAAAATACAAAAACAAAAGAAGTTAGCCCTTAATAACATTAATTATGAACATGGCCATAATAGCAGACATATATTTTCGGTTTATTAGCATAAAAAAATGTGTTT
Source organism: Ascarosepion bandense (assembly GCA_037127315.1). Lineage (NCBI taxonomy): Eukaryota > Metazoa > Mollusca > Cephalopoda > Sepiida > Sepiidae > Ascarosepion > Ascarosepion bandense. Next base: position 408,549 of record JBBBDQ010000939.1, read on the forward strand.
TCTACATGGGAGATATAAAAAAAACTGAGAGGGTTTCCCAAACCTCTTTAGTTTGCGCGCAAATATTGCTGTTTTGATCGTAGAAGGAAACTTTAGTAGTGCAGTCAGGAAAAATCTTTTTGAGAATATTGGATTTGATGGATGAGGGTGGGATTGAATTATTTTTATACACGAAGTTAAGAATTATATGAACGTTTTCAACAACAGGGATATTAGTAAATAAATATTTAATGTCGACTGACGAGAGGGTGGAATTAAAAACGAAATCGATAATCTTAAAACTACTTTCGAAAAAAGTATTCGAATATTAGTACAACTGGTACAATATCATGTATGTGACAATCATCAGTTGCATTTTATAGCGTAGCTCGCAGTGAGTGCATCATCCAGGAAACTCAGAATTGTGCTTAAGGTATGGAATTAAATTTATGTTCCTTATTAGCATGATTTAACTTAGTTATTATACACAGAGTACCGTTTTATTACCGCCATAACACATTCTACGCTACTTCTTAAAGACGCACCTAACGATTGCACCGTGCATGAAATTCAGTGTTCTTCTTATGGTGAGGGACAAATATATATATATATATATATATTATTATTATTATTATTATTATTAGTAGTATATATATATATATATATATATATATATACTAACTTTTATACTAACTTTTACTCTAAGAGTTTTTTTTCTCGAGCTTCCCGTTTGTAGAAATTCCTTTCGTTTGCTTGCTTCCTTTATAGCCAGAATTCCCAAAAGTTTAAATTGCGATCTTCTATCTATTTGATTCTCATCCATTTTTATCTTTTTTTCAACAATCCCTGTAACATTTTTATTGTAACGCGCTGCGCACCAGTGGCATTCCTACCTTGCTTGGGGTGAAATGATTATATATATATTCGTCATTTATAAACGAGTTATTACGCGACCTAGGTTTCTACCATTTGGTGTCCAATAACTAATTTTATCGTTTTTATTTATTTATTTATTTTTAAGAACGCTCTCATAATGGTGATTTTTTGAATGCTCACGCAACGGGGAATTTTTAAAATTACAAGAAAGTAGGTATTTTATGGTATGGTTACACTTAGTCATAATTTCTGTTCTTTCATTCAATAATTCGTTTTTGTTTTGGAATAGCATAATCGCTAACTTTTCTTCTTGGTACAGTCTACATATTTTGCCACCGTTGTAAGGCTTGACTGTTTTCACTATACTCCACATTATTTCTTAGTTTTTTCCATATTTTAATTTCAATTTCCACACAGGGCTATCCAATTTTTAAAATTTTTAAAAGTTTTCTAGTTTAAATGTAGACTTGTGATTGAACCACCTGGTCTTAAAGGTTGATCCTAAATATATTTTGTTTTGACCATTTAAGTCATGTACTTTTGCTTTGTAAATGACTTCTTTTGTATTACAAAGTCCTTGAAGTGGACATCTATTTTTGTTAACTGTTGCATTCTTTATTAGTGATCTTGTTTATATATATATATATATATATATATATATATATATATATATATATATGGGTGTGGGTGTGTGTGTGGGTGTGTGTTTGTAATTTCTTATATATGTAATTTCTCTGATTGCTATCATCATAAATGCTAAGCAAAAACTATTAACTCCTTATCAAAGTTTTCTTATCATTTGTTTTATACTTGCAGCTGTTTTCTCCGCAGAGATTCTTCTCAATTTCATCAACGATACACTTCTTAACTCACAAGAAGCTTTGAAGTAAAGCACATTCATTTCGAGGCACACATTACAATCGAAATAATCAATATACACGAGCGTGTGCGTGTGCATGTGTGTATGTATGTGTTATATGAATTGATGCTCCACTCTGATGAGTATCTCTGGATTACACCAGTCACCCAAGTAAGGTAAATCTTTTCACTGTATATCGGGTCCAACTTCTTTGATTAAGATAAAGAAAATAAACAAGTCCCAGAAGAATTTGCGTTTAAGTTGGGCAGACGAAAAAGTGAGAGAAGCTGTGATTAATGCTAATGTCAAGGTCAACAAGAAAAAAATTAAGGTAGAGGAAAATTAACCTAAACATAAATTAAAAATAAAAACAAAACGAAACAACAATATATATATATATATATATATATATATATATATATATATATATATATATAAAACGAAAAGTGAGTTTTTTTCTTGAGGGCGTAAATGATCATGGCCTTCCACATCCCCCTTTCCGTTGTAGCTCTTAAAATTTTTTTTCTGTTACCCCCCCCCCAATCCATGCTCCACCATCCATCTGCTCCAGCCCATCAAGTATGTCACCCGGAAAGCAACGTCTCTTCTTTCTTTTATCCGTTCCGTGAGTATCAGATTCTCTTAGTCCTTCTTCCTCATTACTTGCCTCAGAAAGTTCAGCCGTCTTTTCCTGGTGTTAAGTAAAAAATTTCTTTTTCGTTTTCATCCTCTCCAAAACCTCGTCGTTGCTCACATGTTTGGCGCATGGTATCCTCGACATCATTTATTTCCGTTGCTTCCATTCTTTCCCTCATTTTTTATGAGATTGCCCAGCATTCACTGCGATGAAAGCTCTACTTTTCATCCCAGGTCAATAATGGATTAAAAAAGTACATTCAGTTTTTATGAAAGAAATGACAATCTCATTGTGATTCATTTTTGTTCACTCAGTTCGTTGAGTAGAATCCATTTTTCTAATCTGCCTTTTGCTTCCCAATGCAATGCAAATGCACACGTAATGCCTCATTACTTCTGTTAGATGTTCATGCAAATACCTAACGCGTTCGAATTGGGTCATATGCGAGAGTAGTTATCAACCTTATTAATCCTTACTGGTCGTCCATGGGCTCCCTGACGTGGTGTAATGGTCAGCAAGCCCGTCTCGCTAGAACCTATTACAACTGAGTGGTGAGTTCGATCAATATTCTTATTCTTTTCAATGACAACGCAAGTCCGCCTACAAGAATAACTTAAGAAAACATTTTGGAATTCAGTTCGTTTGTTTGCATCAATCGGCATATTCATTTTCACTTGCTCCAAACGATTATTTGCTTATTGCTTCAAAACACTTGGATGGAGGGATGTTTTTCTAATGAAAACCAGATACGTCAACAATTTTTTTTACATCAAAACCCGCGGAACTTCTCTCAAAAGGTACGCAGAAGTTTCCTGAAAAACGACAAGTCATTGTAAAGGAAATAATTGAGTAAAATGTAATTTTACATTGTTTTTCAAAGAAATTTTGATAAACAAAATTGGAAATTAATATCAACGTAATATATTGCTACATTATTGTCCTCTTAAAGGATTTTTGTTCTTTCTATAACATTTGAGTCATGAGATTTATATAAAAACTGGTTCATTGATCCTGGACGCGTGGCTAGAATGTTTGCATTGCGATCTTGAAGCGTGAGTTCGTATCTAACCATGTGAATTCCTGATAATGTTTTATGGGAAAACATTTCCAGCCTACGGCACCGTTGACGAGTGTCTGGATATTACATCACGTGTTGACCCAAACTGTTCTCAAACCGTTAACTGTTGTGTTAGCACATAGTCACAAGTCATAGTGACTTAACGTTTGAGTACAATGGCGTTGTTCAACGACGGACCATGATAGATTATGCGCCCTCTCTCTGTAACTAAGTTTCACTTAGGATATGAGCAGTATAAACCACAGAATGGCTCTGCAGTCGTTGTAGTAAGAAAAGCATCTTTACGGGAATTCATTCCAAAATAACCGTTCTTGTGAAAAGTCTGTCTGTGTGGAACTTCCTGCTTAAAAATATATTATGAAAGGAACATTTGCCATGAAAATAGCAAAGTGATAGTAAGAGGTTAGCAACATTTCGGTTTTGTGAGAAAAGGGTTGTAGGATTGAAAATAATTAATCAGCAACAAGACCGTGAAAATGCTTTTGAGGTGTTATGACTTGAAAGTGAGAAACAGACGTAAACCATCTGTACTGATAGCTTGAAATCTGGAGTTAAAACTTGACCAACAAGACATCAAATTCAACACTACATATAAAACTCATATATAAAGCTCACAAAAAATACATACAAAAATCACATATAAAACTCACACATAAAACCACACATAAAACTCACATATATAACTCACATAAAACCACATATAAAACTCATACATTTAACTTACATATGAAAGCACATATAAAACTCACATATAAAACTCACATAAAATAGCATAAAACTTACATATAAAATTCATATAAAACTCACATATCGAACTCACGTATAATATCACACTAGTCATGAATGATACTTAGAACAATGTGCGAACAATTGACCGACGGACAGTTCGTCGACAGACAATTCACAAACAGGACAAGTGGTCGACGTGTCAAGCGCTTATTCAGTTTTTTTATAAACTGTCAGCGAATTGTCCAGGAGTTGTTGGATGCGAGTGTTCCTTTAGGTGTTCTGCTAATTGCATCATCGATTGTTGTCAGTTTTGTTTTGCACAGTTTTTGTTGTTTGTACCTCCAATAACTTTTAGATTCTCTAGTCCGGTCAATAATATAGACGTATGCCTCAAATAAAAGCTTTCTGCTTCCTCATTCTACCTTAGCAAACTTCATAATGACGACTGAAGGGCTTAGAAAGAATGCTCTAAAAACGGATGAGAGCTTGGATTTAAAAAGTTTAAACCGTCGACCAATTGTCTGTTCTGTGAATTGCCTATCAGCAAATTGTCCGTCGGCAAATTGTCTTTCCGCGAATTGTTCGGCTACCCTAATAACTAATAATAGTTTTATTTTAAAGCTATTTTTACCATCATGAGTTGGCTTTAAAGCTAATTTCAAGAAATAAATAAAACCAACAATTCAAAAAAGATCGGCAGGTAAACTATCAAAACGAATAAACATTAAAAAAGCCAAAACAAAAAATAGTAGCCTAAACAACCTGAAAAACAAACTAAGAAAAAAAAACTTATATAGCCGATACCTATTACGTGGGAAAAGCTCAGATATCGATACAAATCTAACCTATCGATGGTTGAATAGGCTTATGGTCGAAACTTGAAACAGAGGGGCTTATTCTATGTCACGATCAATGCCTGCAAGATCTTGCTAGGCCCATAGTTTCAGTACACACGCTGAAGATATTATTGATCGTCTCATATCTGGTTGTTCTCCCTTGGCACCAAATGAATTTAAAAATAAGCATGATAGGATAAGGCTATTGGAAAATATACCAACATTATATCCAACGCAATGCAGAAAAATCACGATCTGGAATCCCGTTACTCATTAGGGTTGTAAGGGTGGCATCAGGGCTGTTTGCCGTGCAAGATAGCCTGGCGGAATTTTTTCTTCTCCTAGACCAGTTGCCATCAAAAGCTATAGAAACCAGTCTGTCCTGCTATTTATCCATAGCTGAAGGTTGAAGTGATGGACCCTCAAGGTTATTAACACGTAAGTGAATGTAATGAACTCGACAGGAATTCGAACTCGGCTCTCCGATTTCTAAATCCGAACTGTTTTTCATTTCTCAGCCGTGTCATCACAATAAAGAAAAAAAGGTATTAGCAAAAACAACACGTTCCAGATTACTTTGCTCTGGAACCTCCTGATGTCTACATTAAACACTGACAAGATATATTGAAAAAGATAACAAATAATAGATATACCATCTGACAAGATAATACTATCTGATAGGGACAATTCATAAAGAGGATTTGATAAACTCATCAAATAAAAAGAACTGGAAACAGAAGTTACAACAATGTAGGCTTTAAACACGGCTATTATTAGAGTGTTATGTGTGGGTAGTTTAAATTTTATTATCTCCGAAATTAGAATTGGTGAGCCGAGTTTGATTTCTCGCTAAATCTGATGCATTCACTTTCACGCAAATGTTCTTGGGAGGAGCATGTATATATCGCTTCAAAGTATGTGTTTAAATAGCAGAATATACTAAGATGACAGTCGGCCTTGGTGAAAAAATATTCCGAATATACAACTATGGAGAGGCCGACTGGAAACTCATTCAGTTAACTGCCATACGTGATACACGCTTGGGCGATCATGTCTCTTTAGAGACATGACTGATTTGGTAGAAGATTATTACGCAATAGGTTGACATTACTTTCAGCGGTAGACTGGTTGCCAACCAAGATTATAGAATCCAATATGTACTGCTATTTAACCAATTACTGGAGGGAAGAGACGGATTAATAACTTTCCCAAGGTATTAATAAATATGCAAGGAATTCAACTAGAATTTGAACTCGGCTCCCCGATTTCTTGTTCCGAGCCGATATCCACTGCGGAACTACTCCACTATAATTTCCAATAAGTCATGACGCTTTACAGATGATAATGAAATAAAATCTTTAGCGAGTCATAATGGCCCACGTTTTAATAGAACAAGGGATTTAAAAATAGAAATCATTCCAGTAATTGTAAGAGCACTAGGAATGCTTAAGATGAATACTAATACACACATTAAAAACATCCTAAAAAATGGAAAAGATAATTAATGCGTACTGCCCTGAGAAGTACAATAATAATAATAATAATAATAATAAAGAATATTGCATTTAAATACAATCATTATTCTAATAGTCTTGGAAGCAATAGAATTGATTCGGAAAATCCAAGCAAATAAGACGATTGTATTAATGGGAACTGCTCGTAGACTTGAAAAATATTCTTTCAATTCAATATACTCAATAACTCCTGAAGAGAAACCGCCATAAACCTTAGGTCTCAAGTGAAATCCTTGGTAATTGATTGTATCGTACAGCAAGTCAAAACTCATAAACAACAACAACAACAACAACAACAACAACAAATAATAATCATGATAATAATATTTTCAAAGATGAAATAAGAATATAAATAAAAAATGTGAATATAAAATTATTTTTCAAATTGGAAAACTCTATAGAAAGAATATCCTCCGGGGATCTCTTATTACAAAGAAGGTCAATATTTGGAAAAATAACAGATAACATCCACGTCAATAAATTGCATGAATTATTAAAGCTGTAGCACTAATTATTGATATTTTAATATGGAGGAGGAGGAAGAGGAAGGAGAGGAGGAGGAGGTCTTAGCGAAAGAAGAGTTGAAAAAGAACGCAAGCCAAAGCACGGCCGTCTTGGGAAGGAAAAGTAATATTCAAAAAGACAAAAATTACTGTCTTTTGATGTTAAAATCATGTATGATAATTTTTTGAAGTGGGACCAAATAAAGATCCAATAAAACCATATCTTGCTCTCCGAAATTCGGAAGACTAAAAATTAAGAGAGAAAATGACTCAAGATGCTTCATTAACACTTACGGACAGATACTGTTTTATTCACAGTTTATAGCAAAGTGGAATTATTTTAGTTAAATAACACTCAGGATGCGAACTATAAAATGTAAAAACCAAGTAAATACAAAAACTTGAATATCTTGGAAATGTGATACCGCAATCCGAAGAGACATTGGAATAAAAAACAATAACTTTAAAGTGAGCAAACAAAAAAGCAAGAAATTTTAATAGGGAATAAAGAAAGGTGTCCAAATATATGATGGAAAATGCTTTTCTCATATATGAAGAGGGGACTTGAAACAACATATATTTTCTACAGAAAGATGTTGAAAATGCATTAACGTAGCATGAAAATTTTAAGAAAAGTGGAAGCAAAAAGGACACTGATGCTTAGGATCAGAAAGATACAGTTGAAATTTTTAGGACACGTACTAAAGAAAGTAGATATGCGTTGTTATGCAGTGGATATCGACTCGGAACGAGAAATCGGAGAGCCGAGTTCGAATTCCAGTTTAATTCATTGCATTCACTTACGCGCAAATACCCTTGGGAAAGCTATTAGTCCGTCTCTTTTCTCTAACTATGGGTTAAATAACGGGACAGATTCGGTTCTCTAGCTTTGGCTGGTAACCAGTTTACCACAGAAAGTAATAACAACCTACTAGTGTCTAATTCCAGTTGAATTCGTTACATTCGCTTAAGTGCAAATACTCTTGGGAAAGATATTAATCTATCTCTTCGCCGTCCAGCTACGGGTTCAATAGCAGGACAGATTTGGTTATGTAGCCTTGATTGGCAACCAGTCAAAAAATAAAGAAATGGCAACCTACTACGGAAAAATCTCCTGCCTACACAGTCATGAATCAAAAGAGACATAATCACTCAAGCGTGTATCGCATATAGGACTTAACTGACTGATTGACTAAAGAAAGAAAAGTTGGAGAATATGACACTCGCAGGACATAGTGAAAGGAAGAAGGACAAAAGAAAACAATGAATGACTTATTTGACAAGCTTGTGTGCATGGATAACAGAACATGGATGTGTAGGGATAGCAAAAATGCAAACATTGCTAAGAGCTACAAAAGATAGGAAATTGAAAAGAACCATAAGCGACCAGGTTTCGAAGAGATGCGGCACACTCAACCCGCTTTTATATAGCTGCACTAAGTTATTCCCTATTTTTTTCTTTAGGAAATTAAAAAGGAATTGACAGTAAATCCTAGCATGGATTTTCGATCAACTGTGAATTTTATGCAGTCTTTCAGATTCTGCTTCTCTCTCTCTCTCTCTCTCTCTCTCTCTCTCTCTCTCTATATATATATATATATATATATATATATATCAGGTCATCAGAAATATTTTTTTAATAGGATTTATTTTTCAAAAATCAAAGTACAATGATATTTTTTCAATTATATAACTCTTGAATCTGTTTTTTGTTGTTGTTGTTGTAGAAACATCTTTCCATGGCAGCAATCGACAAAATTAATAATCGTAGCAAAGCAACGGGAATATGTCGGTTGGTGTAGATCAACCGAGTTCTCCAATTTTTTCCTGTATTATTCTTTTTTGTAGGTGGCCTTGCGTTGTCATTGAAAAGAACAGCATTTTTTTCTTATAGATTTTCGTAGGGAGTTTTGACATAACTTTTATACACACGTTGCATATACTAGTCATATAGTCAGTTAAAGTGCCATACGTGATACACGCTTGGGCGATCATGTCTCGAAAGAGACATGACTGACTGGGCAGAATATTATCCCACAGTAGGTTGCCATTGCTTTCTGCGGTAGACTGGTTGCCGACCAAGGCTATAGAACCCAATCTGTCCTGTCATTTAACCCATAACTGGAAGGAAGAGACGGATATTTCCCAAGGGTATTTGCGCGTAAGTGGATTCAATTGGAATTCGAACTCGGCTCCCCGGTTTCTCGTTCCGAGCCGATATCCACTGTATCACAAGGCACATCCACTAGTCATATAAATGTGCATTTTTAATGTTTCTTTCTTTAAAGAATTCGAAATGAATAATGTCTCGATGATCCCACGAGAAACACAACATTATTTTTCATCCATGATGTTCAGCTGTTGTCGGCTGTGTAGATTTATACTTTGTGTTTAACATTCTGTTATGTTATGTTATGTTAAATTCTGTTATTCTGTTATTCTGTTATTATGTTATTCTGTTATTCTGTTATTCTGTTATGTTAATCTTTTTTCATCACCTGTTATGATATAAGTAACAGTTAATTAGCATGATTTCTCATTACATTTAGTTTCCAAAAACGAAATTTCTTATAACTTAAATGAATATTGTTGTTTGTAATATTCATTGGAATGACTTCAAAATATTTGTCCCTTTCCAATTTATAGGCAAAACCACACAGATGCCTGCTGTGATTTTCTCTTAGCCAATAAGATTGGCCAATTTTCAGTCTCATTTCACTTAGTTATGATCTTTCTTTTTCTTAGAGACAGAACTCTGCGATTGCTTGTTTCTGTCCCGTTTTGTGTGTTAGCACCAATCCTATTTTGTACATTTTTGACATATTTCTGTTGCTTTACCTTGCATTTATTGTTTTCACTTACTCAATATTTTTTGTACCGTTCTTTTATTTTCTTTCTCTTATTATTGTTTATTGCAAACTTTGTCAATTTTATATTTGTCTATATTTCTGAGCTGATATATTTACACTGTTCGGACTGTTGTCCTCATTTTTATTGTTATCTTAATAATGTTTCGGTCGTTGTACGCTCCGACGTTCTTCTGAAATTTTGAATTTAAACCGAATTTATTTTATTTGGATCACTGGAGTAGATTGTTCTTGTTCCATGAGTCATGCCACTTCCGGATGTCTTAGTTATTTCCATCTAACGTAACTCTCTAAGTTTTTTGTTCACCACTACTGTCGCCAGTTACTGAACTCACAGCTCTTTAGGTCAAGTCACTGGATCCATCCAATGCCTTTATCCATTGTACAATGTATACTTGAGGACTTGTAAATTTCTTTGTCAATTCTGTTAATTGTGAATTTCTGCCAATTACATTTAATCATTGACCAATTACACTATAATTACGCACACACACATACATAAATATATTTATATTTATGTGTGTGTGTGTGATAAAAGAGATTAGTACTCCCGCTAAGCAGGCAAATATACAGAATCACGAATACACATTACCATCCGATGCCCGCTGAGATATAGAAGAGTCTTAACAAATAGAATTACATATAGAATTATTGGCACTATTAATGCACATGACACGTAACTGACCAAACAATCGACTCAAACAAAATTCGAAATACCAGACTTTCAGTTTTTATTTTTTATTTGTTATTTTTTGATTTTCTTTCAATCTCTGACGAAGAGTTAATGAAAGTGAAACAATGTAGATTAATATACGCTCACTATATGTTCTTTGTTTTTGCACCCTGTCGGATTTCGATAAATATTTGATCTGTATTTGATCATTAACACACATTTAAGTATGTATGTAGGGGTGATATTCAGGGCCTGCTCAACTCCCCCGCCTAAGATTTTGGAGGCAAGGCTTCTTGGCCGGGCAGATAATATTTTCAACATCTAATCTTACCCATGTGTGTGTGTTGTAGATGTGTGTGCAAAAATGAGTATTTACATCAGATAAACAGTAATTTGACGAAATCGTACAGACACGAATATGATTACCTCCTGGATGAAAGTTGTTGGGATAGCATGGAAATCTGCAGGAGTGAGTTTGTATTATATTGGAATCATTTTCTTGAATCAGCTGAGATAAAATGCTACATCATTATGGCAAATGATGGCGCCAAATAAAGGTGGAAAGAAAGAAAGAAAGAAAGAAAGAAAGAAAGAAAGATGAAAAAAAAAGGGGGAAAGATAGACAATTAGATGAAGAATGTTCGGTGAAAACAAGAAACTTTAGTGCGAAAAAATGGAAGGTATAATAAAAGACAAAGAAAAAAAGTAAAACAATTTATGAGAAAGGATTTAGTGAAACGGTGAAAGAAAAAGAAAGGAAGGTAACGAAGTTAAGTATGCGTTTGAGATTTGACGGCATATCAACATCTGTGGGTTATTTAATGCCAAAAAGGGGGGTTTTAAGATATTTTTTAAATGTTCGGTTATAGTAAGAAAAGATGTGCGTTGTGGTGCAGTGGATATGGGCTCGGAACGAGAAATCGGAGAGCTGAGTTCGAATTTCAGTTGAGTTTCTTGCGTTCACTTACGAGCAAATACTCTTGGGAAAGCTATTAATCCGTCTCTTCCCTCCAGTTATGGGTTAAATAACAGGACAGATTGGTTTCTATAGCTTTAGCTGGCGACCAGTCTACCGTGGAAAGCAATGGCAACCTACTTCGGGATAATCTTCTGCCTAGTCAGTCATGTCTCTTTCGAGACATGATCACCCAAGAGTGTATTATGTATGGCACTTAACTGAGTATAGTGCGAAGGTTGATTTAGTCAGATTTTAATGAAAATTTTTTGTTTTTATTCTTTTTTATTTTAGAAAACTGAAAATATCTTCTAGTTTGTAATAAAAAATGTTTTGCTGAGAATAATTTTTTCTTCAAAAGTCTATTGTTGGTCCCCTGCGCAACAGTGGCAGTAGGATGCTTTGTTTGGGGTGAAATGTTTAAAATAATTTTTTTCTTTCAAAAATGTATATTTTTCTATAAAAGTCTATTTTTATATAAATATTTCAATAAAAGTGTATTTTTATACTTTCATAGTGTTTTGACCCCAGTTTGGGGGTTCACTATTTACCCATAGCTGGGACCCTAAATAGTGCTACCACTTCAAGTCAGAGTGGACATGAGAACAGCAGCAACTAAGAGGTGGATCCATGCTCCTCAGAACTTCCCAATCTGCATCCAGCTGCAAGGCTGGGTGTAGTTTACCGTCATGACCAGGACAAACGAGGTTAGTGAAGAAAAGACGGAAGGAAAAACAAAATTGAAATTTGGATGAGAGAAAGAAAAAAAAGATGAAACCAATGAAATGAGAGGATGGAGTAAGTTATGGATGTCTTTAAGAAAAGTAAGAATAATGAAATGAAACGAAAGTTGAAGAATAACGGTTAGCAGTAAATGCAGAAATCAATGAAAAAAATGAAAAAAAATGACGTACAATCTTGACAGATGTTAAAAAGGAGTAAAAGTAAAAACAAAAGAGATATCTTAGAAAAGTACAGAAAGAAAAAAAGAAGAAAAATAGAAAGTATATACGAAACAAGAAAGAAAAACGAATAAAATTGAATAAAAATACGTAGCTGAAGAAGTTTAAAATAAAAATAAAAGGAAAGTATTTCCTGTAGAGAATCAAGAAATATGGAACTAAAAACGAGATTTTTTTCGTTTCATGAAACGAATCTAAAGACACTAACAAAGGAAAATAAAAAAAAGTGAAGGAAAAGTAGAGAGGATTAAAAAAGAAAGAAAAAAGAAGCAAAAGAAAAAGGTCAGATCGAGAAAAAAAAATTGAGAAAAGAATGAAAAGAATAAAATGAAAAAAAAAGAGAAACTGAAAAACGAAGAAAAAAAGAGATGAAAAGGAAAAAAAAAGAACAAAAAGAAAAGAGAAGAAAAACTGAAAGAATAAGAAATTAAAAAGAGCAGGTTCACAAAAGAGTAAACAATAAAAAAGACGAGAAAAAGGGAAGAATGAGAAACGAATAAAGATGATGAGAAAAGAAGTAAACGAATGAAAAAAGATGAGAATGAGAAAAGGCGAGAATAGTGAATAGACGAGAATGAGAAAACATGAGAATGAATAAAAAAATGAAAAAGTAGGACAAAAAGTGAATGCCGTATGATGAAAAAAAGAAAAGCGGAGGATGAGAAAGGAAAAAAGAAAAGGACACAAAAGAGCGAGAAAATAAAAAGTGGAAAATGAGAAAAGAGGAAAAAAGAGAAGATCGAGAAGAAAAGGAATGATAACGGGGGAAAAAGAATGAGAAACAAAAAAGAACGAGCACAGACGAAAACAGTGGAGAAAAGGAGAGAATGAGAAAAGAAGAAAATGGTGTGAATGAAAATAAAAAAGAAATATGAAAAGTGGGGAAACTGAAAGAAAAAGAAAAGGAGGAAAGAAAAAGCAGGATCAAGATAAATATGAAAAAGTATGCGGTGAATTTGTCTGTGAGTTACCCTTTCTTCAAAAATGAACTCATCAACATCCTCGCCATTTGTTCTCCGATTCGTAATTATTTTTTTCTTTCTGATCTTCGAAAGTTGAGAGTTACCTTAACTACCCAAAGAAAGAAAAGCCGCCAACATTGCGAAATATCTTTCCTAATAAACCTAAAAACGGTGTGGCGAGGAGAAAGTTAGCAAAAACATGGAACATAGGCATACGCGTGAACGCTCTCGCTTTCTTTCTCTCTCTCTCTCTCTCTCACACACACACACACACACACATCGTCACGCACACACACATTAACTCTTACTCAAACGTTCCAATTCTAAATTCTGAACCTTGCATAACAATATGTATGAGGAAGGATAACGTTCTAGTCTTTTATCATACATTGCAATGCTTTCCTCAAATCTGATTTAATTCATAATTAACATTTCCTGCATAAAAAAATAGATTCATAAAGAAATGAGAGAAAAAAGGAGTCGAAAGAATAAGAGAGAAGGTATAAAAAAAATAGTCATTCTTTAAAATATCGGATCCAAATGCTAAAAAGCCGGATCATTGAATATATTCAATAGTCTTGTTATAAAAATAAAAATGAAACTGGGATGATCTTTGCCAGAGGAATTTTGAATGAAAAATTGAAAGTAGATATTTTTGTTGTATTTCATGTACTTTTCTTTGCCTAACTTTTCTAGGAACGAATCACTTATCGAGAAAATGTTTTGCCTTTAATACACCGTTTTAAAAGATGTAGACGCTTTTCCAGTGATTGAGTCAAATGTTCTCGAGTGCTTCTATATGAGAATATTGGAGGTGTTATAAATTCAACATAGTTGAATAGACATGTCTTATACAATATTATAATGACGGAAAGGCGTACAATTCTTACAGTGTTATAAATAATGCCATCCGAAAGGGGCATTAGAACTATTTATAAATAAATCGACTTTTTTTATTTATTTATCGTTCATTTGAAAAAAAAAAAAACTACGTAAAAATTGGCACCTTTAGAAGACATTGTGATACTGAGTGCAAAGTCAAATCGGCGGACAGAGTTCAAATTCCAGCCTAGATGTATTTACTTTTTCTTTCTGATTAAAGCATAAATTTATATTTTTTATATCCCTCAAAAAGTCATGATTCAATATCTTCGGTCTCTTTAAAAATGCATAAATCAAACTTTCCTACACCCTCAGAAAATTATGAAGCCAACTCTTCTACTGTTTCAAAAAAGAATGAATCCATCCTTTATACATCCTAAAAAGGCATGAACTCATCTTTTCTAGATCCTCAAAAAGGCATGAATCCATCTCTTTTAGAGTCAAAAATACATGAATTCATCTTTTCTATCACCCAAAAAAACATGAACTCATCTTTTCTACATCCTCAAAAAGGCATGAATCCATTTCTTCTACACTCAAAAATGCATGAATCCATATTTTCTATCCCCTAAAAAGGCACAAACTCATCTTTTCTACATCCTCGAAAAGGCATGAATCAAGCTCTTCTAGGCCCTCAAAAAGGCATGAATCTATCTTTTCTACTATCAAAAAATTCATTAACTCATCTTTTCTACAACTTCAAAAATACATGAATCCGTTTTTCTACGATCTCAAAAAGGCATGAATGAATGTTTTTTATCCCACTCTACTCATCTTTTCTACATCTTCAAAAAGCCATGAATCCATCTCTTCTACGCTCTCAAAATGTCAGGGCTTTCGGATTTCTGTATTTCACTTACCCTCTTTTGTTACTAAACTGCCAAGTTATTTATATCTCTCTCCTTGATTTAGATACAATCAGTACTTAGTTCACCTATTGAACTGTCATTTTTACTTAAAACAATGGCTTTGAGAGATGTGAGGCTCAGTTGTGAACAATTTTGTTGCGTCCCTGTTTGTAATCACGCTATGTCGAATCCTAGAAACGCTCTATCACGGGCCTATCTCAGGCGCGGTAAATTCTTAAGTGCTAGTCTCAATTAACACTATTAGTCCAGTAGACTTAAACAGAATTAAGGTCGTCTTTGATGCATTCGGCCTTCTCTCAGTTAATAGATAGTTCTTTCTTTTGGTTTTCTTTTACTTACTTGTGTTTTCAGCTTTTGCTTTTGAGTCTGCCGCCAACACAGATTCTTCCTTGTGGCTGATACTGTTAAGATTAAACATTTTAATCTTGATGCAAATAGATGCAAGCAAATCCCCCAAAAGTTAAATTCCTTTGAATCATAACTAAAATAGCAAATTAAATAATAAATGGAGAACGCTGAAATACTAAGGACATGTAAAAAATCGATTGCTTCAGATACAAGATTTATTTATTAGCTTTAATGATATCGAAGGGGCTTTGAATTCTCTTAGTTATTTCATAAACGGATTCTTTCTGATGGAAGATAGAAATTTGAAATGTATTCTAGCATAAAAAGAGATGTATAAAAAAAAAAAAAATGAATTTCACAAAGTGTTCGACCGACCAACCAGCCAGTATGTCCTTTTATGTAAAAAGAAACATTCTTATTTTGAAAAGTAGCCATAGCAACGTAAGAGAATTGCAAACATGGTTCTATTTGTTACAGAGATTATATCGACTTGTTTGTAGCCACAGTAATGCAGCAGAGAAGCAACAAATATCCATTATATATATATATATATATATATATGTGAATTGTCGATCGCTTCTTAGCGTAAAACTTTTATTTCTAAGTGGAAGTTATTCGTGGTTTTTATGTATTTTTACCAGCTCTATCAACTTATTGATATCGATCTCTCTTATTGTGAGGTCTGCTTAACAATAATATTGACTGAAATTAAGGCAATTACACACACACACACACACACACACACACACACACACACACATATATATATATATATAAATTGAAAAAGTTTTCTCTTACTACTGCAGTCAGTGTTTGATATTAAAATCTTTTTAAATGTCTAAATTAATACATTAATAACTTCACATATATATGAATGGAATTTTCAGACCTGAATATATATATATATATATATATATATATGTTTGTGTGTGTGTGTGTGTGTGAGACCCTCCTCAAGTCATTTACCTATGGAAATCCTAATAAAGCAAGACAGGCAATAAGAAATTTGGATAATACCATTTTTCAGTTGACTTCATCAGGGAACGGTGTACGCATAATATATTTTTCATCAGCCTGAATGTGGCTTGTCATACATATTCCCGTCTTCACGGGGATCTCGAGGTCGTGTAACGGTTAGCAAGCTTGACTCGCTAGAATCCTTGCAATTGAGTTGTGAGTTTGATCCTCATTTGGTGTCCCTTACTTTCGGCCTTGTGTCACATCTAAGCTACGCTTAGAAAATCACCATATCCTCGTCCTCACTACCAAAACGTATTTCTAACCACCTAACTTTGCTCACATTCACTGTCTGGTCTCCGTAAAAATTCAGCAGGCATCGTGGGTGCAATCTTTAAGTTATTTTTGATTCGCACACTCGAAATTAATAATGAAAAAAAGTTCCACTCTTTTAAAATACAACTGACAGCGACCCCTCTTTCGAAAACAGGCTGCTTTGAAAGGTCGAAGAGACGCTTGGATTACTTTGAAAGGAACCGAGTTAACATTCTTCCAGGTAAGCTAGATCATTGTGAATATGAAAAATGTGGCTGAATATTTTTCGGACAGTCTTCGTATTGTTCATATCGTGCAACGAAATTTGAATGGAAACGGAACGGCTCATCAGATACACCGAGAAAATAATCAAGCAGCAAAATACTGTGATGCATCTTGGTATTTTATGCAAACAGTGGCCGATGCATAAAATGTTTAATTGGACGCATCCGTCTACTGGTTGTTCAGCTGGTCAAGCGATCCGAGAAAAAAAAAAGATAGAGTCGACGGGTTGAATAGTATGGATATCTGGAAAAAAAGAGTTTTCGTTCTTCTCTCTATATCTACAAGTTCTTATTGATTGATTATTCCCGGAATAGAATGTCCTACTTTGTACTTTAAGAATATTTCTCGGCGTCCAGCTTTTGTCTGTTCCCCTCACTCATTGTTTGCCTACGCGTCTCTGCTGTTCCCTCCCTTTGCATTGGCTTGACCATTTTCAGACAGGCAGCTGCGTGTTCATTACCAAAAGGCTTTGGGTGTCAGGAGACTGCTGCACTTGGCGCGCTTCACTGCGTACTAATGCAACGTCTGCAGATCGAACTAGAGGAGAAGAAATGTTAGCTATCGTGATAATCGTTTGTTTGGGACATTCTGATTGATCGGCAAAAATACGTGCGTCTAAAGAACGAAACTTTGTTGATTTGTTCGCGAAATCAGCCAATTAATTGCCGAACGTGATACACGCTTGGGCGATCATGCCTCTTTTGAAATATGATCACCTTTCATGTCTCTTTCTTACTAGGCAGAAGATTTTCCAGTTGTAGGTTACCATTACTTTCAGCGGTATGCCATTTGTCAACGAAGGCTATAGATCCCAATCTGTCCTGCTATTCAATGCATAGCCAAAGAGAGAGAGAATAGATGGATTAATATCTTTCTTAAGGGTATTTGTACGTAAGTGAATGAAACGTATTCAACTGGAATTCGAACTCGGCTCTCCGACTCTCATTAAGAGCCGATATCCACTACACTACAACAGTCATCCGTTCGAGAAATTGCAAGAGTAATTCAGGTTAGATTATTTTAATTACACCTGCGGGCTTCCGTAAAGTGTGGTCACACAGATATACGTTAAGTGAATGAATCTGAAGTAGAGAGTGATGGGCTGGGTGGGCTGGAGAGAGAGAGAGAGAGAGAGAGAGAGAGAGAGAGAGAGAGAATCTCTGAGAAATACTTGTCGAATCTTGCTTTTCTGGTGAGGATGTCGGCTAAACAACAAGCAGAATTAAAAACAAGACCTGTCAACCATCTTATAGGGCTATATCTATCACCATAAAGCAGACTTGGTTCCATAGCTATGTATGCAGCAGGTGCGGTGATGAGACCGCACACACACACACACACACACACACACACACACACATATATATATATATATATATATATATATATATATATATATATATATGAAAACTGAAAAAATCTTTTCTGTTACCACTGCAGTCTGCGTCATTCTTTTTATATTGAACTTTTTTTAACATGTCTAAATTAATACATTAATAACTTCACATATTTCACATATATATGAATGGAATTTTCAGACCTGAATATATATATATATATATATATATGTGTGTGTGTGTGTGTGTGTGTGTGTGTGTGTGTATGTGACCCTCCTCAAGTCATTTATCTATGGAAATCCTAATAAATGCAAGGCAGACAATAAGAAGCTTGGATAAAACCATTTTTCAGGTGACTTCATCAGGGAATGCTGTATGCATAATATATTTTTCATCGGTCTGAATGTGGCTTGCCATACATATCCCCGTCTTCACGGTCACCTTGAGGTGGTGTAATGGTTAGCAAGGTTTTTATCGTAAAGTACTTGTTATCGGGGTGTAGATAGAGCGTTGATAAAGCGTTGATAAGTACAAAGAGTTTGTCTCCTTAACAGAACAGATTAATGCCGACTTCTAAGTTTCGTGAAGACACCGTTATGATGTTTTCACTCATCAGGGTTGTTTGCAAACATCCCTACTTATCAACGCTCTATTTACACCCCGATAACGAGCACTTTTCGATAAAAACCTGATTGCCAAAAAACATTTTATCAGTAAAACCACTTAAAAACCACAAAATTTGCTCTAAACATTATTACAATTAAAAGTATATATATATATATATATATATACAAAAATCTAAAGTGAGCCAAAACCTACCGCGGTTTCACACTACATTTACGGCCTACATACTTACAGAGTCTATTTAGTTATTATTTATATATATATATATATATGTATACATTACACAAGAATATCTTGAAATAATAAAGAAAAAAGTTATTCCATAAAACCCCCATTTTCTAACAACAACGGCGTCCAGACGACATCGGAATCTCCTGCAACACTTCTGGGCGATCTCCTTTTTTAAGTTGTTGAGTGCTGACATAATCCTTGCCTTTAGTTCATCTTTGGTTTTTACAACGAGTTTTGTTGGTCTCTCGCTCATCTGATCCCCACACTTAAAAATCAAGAAGTTTGCAATCTGGGAAGTTTGGTGGTCGGATGTAAGGAGTCATGTGATCGCACATATTGTCTGACTGTCATGACTGGGTTCTCCTGCTTGCGTGGCATGGTGTAGAGTCATGTTGACAGCTATAGGGTTTTCTAGCTGCCACCCTCTTGACACAAAACATTACTACCTTCACACGACACTTAATGTAGGTCTCGTGTTGAGCCGGAGGCCGTCACCAACAAATTTGAGATTTATTTTCTTATCAGTACAATTTGAGTGAGACTTTTAGCGATTGCACCTTTGTAATCACCATTAAACTCATTCGAACTCTTTCCGAACCCTCTTCACTGTCCTCAGATCGACACCCAACCACTCTGAAATGATCGTATTGGAGCTTCCGGTGCGAATGCCAAGCAATACAGCATGCCGTTTCCAAATTACTGGAAGAGTGAATTGCATCACGACACTCTTTTTCTCACAGATGATGCCTAACTGACTGACCCTACTATACAGCACAGTCGACAAAATTAAAAACAAATAACACACGATATATCAGAAAATATAAAATGACAACACTTTTTTCATCGTACCCTATATATATATATATATATATATATATATATATATATATATACGTTGATTTGAGACAAAAATTCATGGCATTTTTTAACAAGTGCCAATTGAACATAGGATTCCGTTTTACAAGTGGCTAAAAATTATGACCAAAATAGTTATTCAAAAAGGTCAGATTTCAACGCGCTATACAATTCGAGTGTGGATTGTGAATTTTTAATTTCATATTGAAAATGGACAAAAGTGAGATACATTTATCATTTGGCGCCTATTTTGTTCCGGAAAGGAAGTAATTATGCACAAAGAGCAAATAAAAAAAGAAAAAAGAATATATCTGCTCTTCTTGGAGATGGTATCAAAGCTTAGTGTACTGTTTGTATATCGTTCACAAATTCAAAAATAATAAAAAATGATCAGTAAACCCTAGAACATTCTGGCAGATCTGCAGATCTCTAGTTGATGATGATCAAATCAAAATGTAATAAATATAAAGTAATCTAAGCCAGTCGACACGGGACATCGCAGAGATATTTCACTCATTGCATGTAACTGTTTTAAGTCATTTTCAGACACTCGAATACAGGAATCACTGTGATGTTTGGGTGCCTCATAATTTAATGGTTCTTGATTGACAGGTCGATGAAGAATGTTGGAATAGTTATCTTGCCTGTGGGGATTTTCCAAGCTTGATTTATATCTGACACAAGGTCAAAATTATTGGGTATCCAGTGGAGATCGTACTCCCTACGCAGTCTGAATTGTTCTGTCTAGATAAGTTTGCTAAACCATGTCGAGATGTCTTTGTTTCTGATTTTTATGATGATAACAGTATGCACTCACACAAACCAAATTTCAAAGACTGTATATTAGTTGACAAATGAGTGTGAGTGCCTCTTCGCAGCAAAACGCTTCTAACCCAGTACATAGCAATTTTTCAAAATAGGCGAGTGTTTCGATTCGGCATTCCCGAGATGTATATTTCTTTTTACGTTTTTCAAAAGGAAAACCTCTACATGCCAACATTTCAAAGTAATTTAATTCCTATTGTTTATTAAACATTCCTAATTTTTATGCTTTTCAATTTCTCCTCCATACGTCTCTTTTTCTCGTTATCATTTTTTATTATTTGCCATTCTACTAACAGTGGTGTCTCTTTCATTTTAGTTCCCATATATATATATATATATATATATATATATATATATATATATATTGATAACATCATGTTAATATATGTACATATATTTTGATAACATGATGTTATCGAACGGTCGGAAGGCTGACGAATTCCTTTTGAAAAACGTGAAAAAAAAAAAATCGATAGACCTCGGGAACATCCAAAAATTAAAAAAAAAAGAAGCTTATTTTGAAAAATTGCTGTTCAGAAAACAGGTCGTAAAGGGATAACTAAATAAAGGTCTTATTTTTCATGTGTATTCAAAAGTGCTTTTAAAATATCTAAAATTGTGCACTCTTATATATAATGGAAAATTATACGAATAACATGCACACGTACGCACACATACACGTACACACGAACAGACGGACAGACACACTCACACACACACACACACACACACACACACACATACACACATACACACACACATACACACACACACACACACACACACATATATATATATATATATATATATATAAGATATGATACAAATAAGTATAATTTTAAGGTTGCTATATTTGTGTATAAAAGTACACAATATCAAGGATAGACCTTATATAAATATAAAAGTGAACATTGACGTCAAGACAAAGTGGCCAGAGTCTGTTTCATGCTTGAAAACATTTTTAGGCCATAATTATATATATATATATATATATATATATATGTATATATATATATATGTGTGTGTGTGTGTGTGTGTGTGTGTGTGTGTGTGTGTGTGTGTGTACAAGATTGTGTTTCTTGTTATAAATCACTTATATTGGCCATAATACCACTTCCCTGAGTAGACGCCTTATATGCCACCTATTAATAATAGCGAAATAAAAGCATTTATTAACTCATAACTTACAAGAACCCTTAAGAAAAAATTTGGTTGAAAATGCAAAAATACTATTTAAATTACAATATCAAATGCAACTAGCTATAAGAGAAACCATGAAAGAAATACAGTATTTAGCAACAAATATAGCCTTCGGTTAGTCAGTTAAATATGTGATACTGAGTAGGCAGAAGATTTTCCCTCACTATGTTTCCGTTACTTTCTGCGGTAGACTGGTTGTCAATCAAGGCTATAGAACCAAATCTGTCGTGATATTCAACCCACAGCTAAAGAGAGAAGAGATGGATCAATACCTTTCCCAAGGGTATTTGAAGGTAAGTAAATGAAATGAATTCAACTAGAATTCGAACTCGACTCTCTGATGTCTCATTCCGAGCCAATATCTATCACAAGAAGTGAGAAGTGCAATTTTGCCTTTTAGAAAAGCTTATGATAATTTAAAATATGGGTAAAAATGAATGCATTAAATAGAAAGGATGGGCCAAGTACATATTTAAAAACATAGAATAAGGATGACAAGAGAAATTGGTACCATGCTCCAAGCGTATAGTGTCATTTCTCTCTGTTACATATCTTTTCTTATCCTGGGTATGACGATAAACTACATCCGGCAAGAAGACTTTTGACCGGCAGCGACTGGAGATTTTGAGGAGCGTAGAATCTCATCTTAATTACTGTTTTCAGAGATATCACATGAGGTGATAGTTCATTTAGTAATATTTACATTTCGACATTAAATGACCCCTAGGGGTAGATATACCCTCGACAAAATCAACCAAATCAACCAAATCAACCAACCTATCTTTCTCACTGTTAAATGGACCATTCCATTATCCTTCCTGAAGTATACTAAATAAGTGTTATGACAGAAAATTTCAAGTTAATGGTTGCTTAGTGATTACCTCACGCATAAAATGTGTAGTAATGAAAAACGATATATATATATATATATATATATATATATATATATATATATATATATACAGAAATTAGCACTAAACTAGACTTGAAGATATACAATATTTGCTTAACAAATATTTTGCTCAAGGCTTGCACATATTCTCTGATGGAATATTTAAAAAATCCCACTAAGTGTTATGCAATCGAGACTGATAAACATTCCTATAGATATATACATGGATAGAAAGAAACAGCGATGGAAGAATGACGGAGAGTAAGAGTGTATAATAGAAATCGATAAAAAGAAGCTCTACAGAAAGAGTCAGATGGAGTGATAAAAAAAGAAAGGAACATTAAGGAGCAATAATGAGAAACAGAGTTAAATAGGAAAAAAAGAGGGAAACAAAAACCAAAGAACTAAAAAAAACGGAAGCAATAAGGCCATCATCGATCCTGTTTATATCTGTGCAGTTGACAACAATGCACACGTTTTATAACTGTTCCGCAAAGCATCTGCTATTTCCCTTATCTAATTACACGCTACAAGAACAAACTAGCATGTCTAATGTGGCGCTCTCCTCCTGGCTGAAGAACGAATGACTATTGCAACTCGCAGCCCGATACTTTTGGCCAATTCGAGAGCAGGTCTTTGTCCGTCTGTAACTATCACAGCTGCCCGAGCAGATCAGAAGAATCTTTCAGTAGATATTAAAATTTCCACACCCAGAGCAAAATTATCGACATCTTCTGTAGAAGACAAATGTGCAAAGACAGATGATTAAGTAACATAGAAAACGAGGCGGAACAACAAACTAACAACAAATTTTACACCTCTCAACATTTCTTTCTTTCTTTCATTCATTTTAAGTCTGTTTCTATCTATCTATCTATCTATCTATCTATCTATCTATCTATCTATCTTTTTCTATATAATTTCCAGATTTTAAATGCAGAATCTACTTATTTTCGCCAAAAATCAAAACAAAAAAATGAGTCAAAATTTGAAATTTTGTCCGAAATGTTAACCCATTAATAACTCCTGTCATTCAATGTTGAACCGTATAAATGGCAATTCCAGAAAAGCTCGTAATTAGCAATTAGTTGGTTAAATTTTTCAGTACCGAAAATTAGTATTACTACGTACTGGAGAAGTGATAAAGTCAGTGGGCATTTATAAAAAATGAAAAAAATTGCCTACATCAGGCGAGATAAAATGCCGTTGATAAGAATGTACTTTTTAACTGTTTTATCTTCACCCTTAATACTGGAATTGTAGTTGTAGAAAGAAAATGCCAACCCTTTAATATATTACTTTATATTTAATCGTGAAAGTCAAAGGCTCTTTTGATGTATTTGCTTCATAGATCCTATCTATGATATCAAAATTAGTATATACATCGACGCATTTATAATTAGTTTTAGGAATTTTATTCTTGATTTGTATTTTGGATTTTTCCTGACCACCAATAATGTTCGGTTGTAGTCAATTAAGTCATTTTGCTGTTAAAAGCACAAGTCATGCATTAACATTGATTTTGTTTTTTGTATAGAGAGATTAGTTTATAGGATATTAAGTATGGAGTAGCGTGGTAAGTAACAGATCTTTGCAAGTATTTTCAAATCAAAGAAGGACGATACACAGCTGCTTGACCAGGATAGATAAGACACAAGAAGGCAGTAAACGCAAACTGTGCGAAAATGAAGATTAGACTGTGAAGCACATAACCAGTGAATGTGACAAACTGAAAACAATTTGGGACATGCATAAATGGGTGAGTGAGGTGTTCTACTGGGAAGCGAACAAGTGACGCCTTTTTAATCACATCAAATCTGAGAGAATGAAACATATAAAGTTCTCTGGGATTTTAGGATTAAAACGGATCACTTAAACCGGGCCAACTTACCGTATCTCGAAATTGTAAACAAGAAGGAAAGACAGATTTTCTCATATTTAAGAATATTCGTATTTACTCTTGTAGTTAAACTAAGAAGTCAAGAAAGTGTCTGATATCAGTTTCATTGTTCCGGCAGACCACCGAAGATATATATATATATATATATATATATATAAGGGTTAAGGAAGTACGGAGCTCGTGCATGTTTATTAAATTAGCCTTGTGCCAAACATAACCGAACTCCCCACAACTTAAAATTATCATATCAGAAGGTTGAAAAAGAATAAAAATATTTCGTTTGTATGTTTAAGTGGAAATTTATTTACAGAATATAAGTTTTGAAGAAAGTGAAAATATTAAATGTGTAAATGTTCAATGAGAAAGTGTAGTAGCGATTTAAATGAATCCACAGTTTGTAGTTGTAGATAGTGAATGTGTGTATGTACTTTTTTCTTTCTTTTTGTGGACGGAAGTGAAAAGGAAGGTAAAGCAATAAAGAAAAATTTTACTTAACGACGTTATCTATTATTGTTGTTGTTTTCTTCTTTGTTGACGGCGAGCATGGTGAGGACGACGAAGAAGAGTTAATGGAAAATAGCACGCACGAACGAAAAGGAGAAGTAATGTATGTCGACGAGACATTTTGTTCAGCAGATCAACATTTCTTTCGTGACATCTTGGCGGTGTCGTATCTGATCTCGCTCCCATCTGACTGATTCTACTTTTATCTAGCAAGGGACATTTTTCACACTGGTTGGTTAACTTCTCTCAGTTTTATAAATCGCCCCCTTTCATTGGCTAAAAATAATTAACACCGGTCGCAAAATTTGGTTTCGGTACGGGGTCAATCCGTTTTCTTATTGGTCAAAATTTCATTTCACACTGGATTACGAAATTTGTAAACCGTGAAGAGAAAAGAGTTATTTTTAATTCCGTATTCACCACAATATATATATATATATATATATATATATATATATATATATATATATATATAGTATATCGAGGCAGCAAATAATTTTCTAAACATATGCTGTTAAATATAAGAGACAATGAATGTCTATTATGTTTAATCATGAGCCGTTCTAAACGTCGTATTTTGGCTTTAATTTCAGTTGAAAATAAAGACAAAAATTCTCCAACATTTGGATAATTATTTATTGATTTGCTTCTAAGTTTTCAGCTCATATGAGCCATCTTCAGAGAGGTTATTTAGACTGAAATATAATAACATCCACCATCATCGACGATTTTATTTTGTGTTGACATAAAACTCCGCTTGGCAACGGCAATAGTTACCAAAAATAAACGCAGTTCTCAAATTTGCAATGCGGTTTTATGACGTCACACCGCGTGATAGCGCGAAATGACAACAAAACCATATAGTCAAATGCAATGTAATATGTTATGTCCGGATTTAAAGGTGATTTCATTGAGTGTTGGTTGTTTATATTTGATGTACATGGCCTCCAATAACTGAAGGTTCCTCTTACTGTGCGTATGAGTAAGGATCACCGTATTGTTGACCAAATTCTGCCTGATATTACCTACATGTTTATGTTTAATAGTACTCTGATCAGAAAGATGACATGTAAGACTACGGGAGAGCGTGGTTGTAGTAAAACCAATATATGTACTGGGTGTTTTATTAGTATCATCTTTAAAATACTCAACCACAAGATACAGCTAAAATTGTTAAACGTATGTTAAGATAAAAAGGTTAAACAATTTAAAAACACCTGGAAAAACATATACGTTAAAAACACCTGGAAAAGCATATACGTTAAAAACACCTGGAAAAACATATACGTTAAAAACACCTGGAAAAACATATACGTTAAAAAATAACGATGCTATTGTATTTACATCTACTTCTTTATATCTTGGCGTATATCAGCCATGGAGACCCTTGAGCCAGATGGAGAGTTCAGTGATTTAAGAGTTCAGAATTAAAAGCAGAAACAGAGGCATTTATCATGGCTGCAAAGGACAAAATACTATCCACTAATAATTATCATGCAGAGATTAGAAATATTTAAGCAGATCCAATATGCAGATTACATGAACAACATGTTGAGACTATTCACCACTGGTTATCGAATCTTGTAACTGAAGGAATAAAAAAGATTAGCATGATACGATTGGATTTAGTTGGATATACGTCATTTTTATAGTGCACCACATGCTGAAAATAGAATGCTACGAAAGAACTATTCTTTTGGGTTGTATCATTTATACTAACAGGCATACAAAAAGAATAAACCAACACAGTGATTAAAGACGACAAATAAAATATTACCTTTTCACAGATCCGGCACTATCATTAGATAAATATATATACTTGGAAGAATATGAAAAAGTAAGTAACTATTTAGACTCTTGTAATCATAATTGAAAAAATATTAGGTAGACGGACCTATTTTTGAGCCGACCATGGTTGTACTAGCACGAAGTTACTAGTCATGGTGACCGAGCGTTTAAATGTACTGGCCTTGTTCAGACTCTGCATAGATGCAGTTTAAACCATAGATATGTTCTGTGAATATTAAATAAGCCCAAATGTGTTTGAAAAGACGTCTGCAACAGGGATTGTCTAGTCACTCTAGTAGATAGCAGTACCCGAATAAGAGCAACCAGCCACTACTAACAACGTAAAGTAAATAATAATAATAATAATAATAATAATAATAATAATAATAATAATATAAAGACCTGGAAATTGAAATAGAAAAAATGTGGAAATTGAAAACAAGAGTTGTGCCAGTGATAGTAGGTGCACTTGGAATGATAAAAAATGGAACAAAACAACACATTGAAAGAATCCCTGGAAACCCCAGCTTAAGAGATATACAAAAAATTGTCTTATTAAGTACAGCCCACACACTAAGGAAAACTTTATCTATGTAATGCTAGGGAAGATATAAAAACATGAAATGGAGCCATAACAACCCGCCACTACCTGCCTTAAGTCTCTCCGCAGACTTGGTTGGTAGTGAGACCAAAGCAGAAATCGAAATATGATGAAAAATGACATAATAATAACAAAATTAATAAGTGTAGCAAATGGGCCATGAAGAGGACAAAGATAGACGCGATAGGGCGGTAAGGGTCAGATACTGGGAACTGTTCAAACGAACCACTTGTATCCAGATATACTCGTTCCCTAAGGTGACTAGTATATCACTGTTTCAGGCGCCTCTTTATGTATATGTTTGCTTATTCTACATACAGAGGAAAAAACTTTTGCTTTATACCAGAATTATGCTGCGTGTACCTTATTTACAGTTTATAAGAGAGAGCGGATAATGTTGACTGATCAGTAATTATACAAGGCCAGTGGATTCAAATCCTCGGTCACGATGATCTAAGACTTCGTGCCTAGCATAAACTATCCACAGCTTCTGAACAGTTATGTCTGTTCAATTTAACTAACAAGGCTTAGGTCACCTCTGGTATGATTTTCAGACACTTCACAACGGTGCCGTGCGCTGGGATCACCTCTCCAAGCCGATATCATCAAGGAGTTACCTCTTTGACGAAACAACCATAATGAGATTCAAACCCGAATCTCGTGGTTAGAACGATGACATTCTAATCACTCGCGCATATCATGTCGAAAATTGTACCTGAACAAACTATAGAGCGTTATAGGAAATAAACGATTAAATACACTTGGATTTTAAGTTCCAGACTGTCTACTGCATTCAGGTATGTAACCCAAATCAGATCCTTATTGATAATGAAAACATGCCTGTCAGATTGTGCTAGTAGCCGTGTCAGTGGGCTATAGTGTGAATATAGAGATGTGAGACATTAATAACATATAAAGTACTTGCACATGAATTGGAAAATATTTTGAATATGAAAGTCATGGCCGGGCGTATAACAGTACATAAGTCATGGCCGGGCGTATAACAGTACATTTTTAAAAATCTCTGCCAAAAAGCTAGAATCAAGATTAGAAGAATGAATGATTTGAGGAAGAGTTAAGATTGTACACTATTGCTGTTACTTAGTCTTCATAGAAAACCACCAAACATTTGGTGTGAACATGCACATGCATTAATCATAAGGACAATAAGAGACTCGGGGTATATCCTAAATTGGACAGATAATTTTGTATCAGGGATGGCTTCTATAGACTTTATGAGAAAAAGGAAAAAATAAAGTGACTCATCAGTACTGAATATCGTGCCAATTCGACTATTAACTTGAGGGTTATTTACGGCAAAATAAGGTGAGATAAATTATAACAGCCACAATTTATAGAAGAAATGATAAAGGAAGCGCGAAAGAAACAAAAAGAAAAAGAAAAAAGTATTAAAGTGTTCAAGAAACAAACGAATGCGATTGAATACAAAATGATATGACCGTAGCTGCGCAAAGAGAAACAGAATCACGATTAACAGCAACGCAGAACAAGTGTAATCGTACAAACTGTATTCACGCTGCGATAGGCAATATACAGTTGAACACAAAGTGTAGCTTATGCAGAAGCAGAGGTAAAACCGTCATACATATAAATAATTTATTTATAATAAAAAATAAAGAAAAGAAAAGAAAAAAGGGTTTCCATTGGGAAGGTTCATCTGCTATAGTCATGAATAAATAAATGAAGCTGTAATGTCTTGGTTAGCTATCATTTCAATGATGCCACAAGCCATGGATAATGGATTCGCACAGCAACATTAGAATGTTATTTTTTATGATTAAAGATACGAATCCTTGCATATGGATAATCGCTCTCTTTTAACCTTCAAAGTTATTCTTCAAGTGGTAAGATAAATGCCCATTCAATGTCCATTTGCTATCAAGAATCGCCAAAAAGAAAGTAAAGCAATCTGCGTTAAAAGTTCTTACACCTGGTATGGAATCAGATAATTTCATTTCCTAGACTGGTAGGCAGCCAAGACTATTGAGTCTAGTTTGAAATTTATCCATAGCAATCAGGCTTAGGGGTCACCACTCATGGTATAAGATCAGATATATACGCCTCCTCGACTGATAACCAGCCAAGACTATTGCCCAGTTTTAAATTTATCCGTAGCAATCTGGCTTAGGGGTCTCCACTCCTGGTATGGAATCAGAGATTTCCGCCTCCTACACTCGTAGCCAGCGAAAACTACTGAGTCAAGTTTTAAATTTATCCTCAGTAATCTGGATTAGAGGTCTCCACTCTTGGTACGGAATCGCCTTCTAGACTGGAAGTCAGCCAGCCAATACTATAGAGTCTAGTTTGAAATTTATCCAGAGCTGAAGTGTTAAGTGCATTCACGTCTTTATCAAGAGCTTATGCGTGAAATAAATGCTAATATTACAAAAATAAACATGATTAACTGAAAATGATTGCGAATTGACAATGTAAAATGATTGCGAATTGACAATGTAAAATGATTGCGAATTGACAATGTAAAATGATTGTGAATTGACAATGCAATAACAGAATATTTACTAAGAAGCCGTAGTAGAAAATGAAAAAAAAGAAGCATTTTATTTGACTTTAAATTCAAATTCATTTTTGCCTATGAGATCAGGACTAGTGATCGACCTGTTCATGAATAGATGTTGTTGTTCGAGGTGAGCGCAAAGCAAAAATTTACAGTAAAACTGGAAATGTTATAAGTCTTATGGAGTAACTGAAAGGAAAATCTTAAACATGAAAGAGTATCTTTGGTTATTGTTATTGGCGCACCGATAAGAAACTTGAGAGAGAGGGTTGGCAAAAAGAGCTGAAAATTTGAAAATGCGAGGCGTCTGGATGATGAAGCCATCCAGACGCCGGTATTTTAAAAATCTCTGAGAACAACAAAACTTAGAAAACTTGCGGTTTTTTCTTCTTGTAAGTGACTGTGTTTCTTTAGGGCGTGTGCGATCATGGGGCTAAATAATTTCGTATCCTTCGTAGCTCTTAGAAATGCTTGTTTTTCTACTTTGTTAAGTTGCCATACGTGATACACGCTTGGGCGATCATGTCTTGAAAGAGACATGAGTGACTAAGCAGAAGATTTCTCCTCAATAAGTTGCCATTACTTTCAGCGGAAGACTGGATACCAACCAAACTTAGAGAACCCAATCTATTCTGCTGTTTAACCCATACCTAGAGTGAGAAGCAGCGGATTAAGATCTTCCGAATACTATTTGCACGTAAGTGAATGCAACGATTTTGACTGGAATTCGAAATCGGCTCTCCGATTTCTCGTTCCGAGCCAATGTCCAATGCACCACAATGCACATCCGCTTTCTACTGTTATTCGCAGTTCTGACACAAGCTCCAGAGGTAGGTTACTCACTGCTTTCTTCTCCTGACCTTCAATATCTCTTTTTTTATAACACAGTTTCCAAGCCTTGTTTTTTATGGTGCGTGCCAGAAATTTCATCTATTTCTGATTTTATATATAAACGTCCTTTTTGTTCCCCTTTCTCTAAAAGCTTCCTCGTTACTTACATGGTCAATTCACGGTATTCCAAGGATTCTTTTGTAGAACAATATCTACACGATTGACAGGAATATCAATAGGATTGATAATACATAGCAGTTCAATTTTCTTCTCTTTGTTTTAAACGAAATTTTTCTGTAAATATGACTTAATGTCTGAAAAGCATCTTTTGATATTTCAGTGTTGCTTCGGATTTCAGTGTCACATTTTCCGTTGTCTGTTAAAGCACATCCCAGATGCTTAAACTTCAGTACTTGTTTTATTTTGAGGTCTCTAATTAATTGCTCGCATCTTGGGCTTTTGCTCTTGCTGACAACCATACATTCATTCTTCTCACAAATTATGCTTAATTCTCTCTTCACTCTTTTCTTTACGCTCTTCAATAAATCCAGTAATAAGACAAATGATGGTTAGTTTCTCCGCTCTCATTTCTCTTTTACAACCAGAGAGAATCACATCACTGAGTGAAAACTCAATAAACGTTTATTATAATAAAAACCTTTGTATATATATATATATATATATATATATATATATATATATATATATATGAGAGAATATATATATATGAGAATATATATATATGAGAGAAATTAGTATAGAAAAAAAGTGCGAGAATCCTTTAACGTTTTGTTTAAAGTCTAGATTTATCGTAGTTATTATTAACATTACTTGCTTTTTGTATTAAGTGTCCATAAGGATATCTGTGTCGCTACACATGTTTCGAGTCCAAAGTTGACTCTCTTCAGGCGAATAAACTTGTGACTTTACATATTGAGATCCTTTTGTTTTTTTGATGGCCAAAATATCGTGTATATATAGAGATAAATAGTCGGTGAGCATGTCAGAAAGTTCATATTCATGCGTGTTTTTTTCACGCTCGCACGTTAAATATCTTTCGTATTGGAAGTCAGTCACCTTTCGTTAACCCAAAAAATGTTTTACACTGATTGGCAAAATTTGATTTCGTCTTATACTTCAAAAATATTTCAGTAATTTTGATTTAATTCTACTCTACGGGTCATCTATTTTTTTTGTTTTATTTTTTTTGGAATACTATTTTTTGCAATGGTTCGCGAATTTACTTATTTATATTTTAGCGCGTTTGAATTTAGTGTGTGTGTGTGTGTGTCCTAAGTTTTTCATGATGTTGTGTAATTTTTTAATAAACATTTCTTTTCTACATCATGAGCGTGTCTAATTTAGTAGATGGACATTACTCTGAATTTACCTCCACTACATTCGTGTAAACGTTGGGAAATATACAATTTTCATTTATTGACTAGTTTAATGTTACAGAATGTAGTGGAGGTATATATATATATATATATATATATATATATATATATATATATATATATATTGTAATGGTTGTTACAATGGTTTATAAATTCATAGTATCGCTACAGAAATTTTTTTTTCAACTTATCACCCGATGAGAAGCACGTAGCCGCTTCCAAACGCGAAAATTTTTGTGTAGCGATACTATGAATTTATAAACCATTGCAACAACCATTACAATATAATGCTCTACTTTGTATCGAGCACTTTTTATGAAAGTAAATGCATGAACAGTAGGTAAAAAAACCTACGTGTTCTACAACTTTGTTAATATATATATATATATATATATATATATATATATATATATATATATAATATTTTGCCTTCAGTTTAAACTGCAGTAGTACACTTGTAATGATAATAAAAATAATAATACTTTGAGCGAACTTGAACCCCATCAGCTAGTTTCTCATCTCTGTCTCCCATGATTTTTATTAATTCACCTCTCTTCAAACCAGTTTAATTTTTTAGCTGACTCTCATGTTCTAATTTGTTTTCTTTACTTACGTTTTCTGTATTCACACTCCCACGGGTGTAATTTAACTTAACATTTCTTCTTTCCTACTCTAAATGCGCCCAGTGAACTGTAGTCTTCGAATCCATCGTGATTCAGCCACGTTTTGCCGTTTTCCGTAGAGCTGGTTTCCTGCTTTTACCATTATGCATCAAGTATAGCCCTTAGCCTTCTCGTACATGTACCATCAAGTCTACCTTTGTTAAAGTCTAGCTTTCAGAACCGTGGAGCAGCAAGCATTCCACTATGACTTGAAATAAATTTATTTTCAGATGGTTTTGAACATTCGACTACCACACCATTCCATTTTGTATATGGAATCTCAGGTTTGCCTAATTGTGACCCCCATCTCTTTTCTACAATAATAATAATAATAATAGATTTAATTAAATGTAAGCAGCTATCTTAGCCACAAGGTACAGTTCGCAATTATTTACTAACGTTTCTTACTCGCTGACAAAGCCACCAAGGATAAAAGCCGTTAAGTTAGCTACACGAGCTCGTTAACCACTTCTTTGTGGCTTCTTGAAAACTAACTTTTGGACATAAAATTCTTTCTTAATTCTTTCTTATTTTCTACGAAAATTTGTTTGTAAAGACAAATGTTTATAATTATTATGAAATCATTTTAATAAGTACTCGTGTTTGAGTATATTTACAAAAATATTCATGTTTATTTACAAACTTTTACGTCTATCGGCCAAGATAATAGAAAGTCTCATTAAAGAGTTATTTTACCTTAAATTCAAATATAGACGATAAAAGCAAAAACTACAAAATATGGAATTCAGTCAGGTTGTACTTGTAAATGGGCGGAAGCAAATTCTAAAGAAAAAGGTACTAATGACATGGGGGAAAAAAAACTCAGATCAACAGGTAATGCAAAAAAAAAAGAGACATTTACAACTTGTGATATGAATTAGGCCGAAAATGAAGTACCGCTATCATATCTGGGCTGAAGCTACAGAACCCTTACTTTCTATTTTTGACAGAGTCAAAAATCGTCCTCTGTTCCATAAGTAAGAAGTAAGTTCCACTCAAACATATACCTTGTAAAATTGACTCCCAAGATAATATTTCTCGGATTAGTGCAATCTTAAGCTGTTCAAGGCTAGGGTTGACCATTATCTTTCCCGCGTATCTTCATAAACTGCGACTCTTAATCTTACAACTTACAACAACGTTTTAGTAATATCTACTTTCAGTGGTTCTTGTGTCTTGTATAGAATGAACATATGTTACCTTTATCTATTCTGTAGGCTCCTCTGAGATTTTAATCCTTAAAGAAAAAGCATGATTTTGCAAATCATAACACGCACAACCGAAAAATATAGGACTATGCTAATATGGGTTAATATAGTGAGAGTATATCTTTTCTATATTAAGATAGCATAGGGTGTGTTTTATGGTGCTTTATGGGATATCGGTTCAGGACGAGAAATCGGAGAGCCGAGTTCAAATTCCATCTGAATTCGTGACGTTTCCATACGCGTTAATACCCTTTAAAAAGGGATGAATCCATCGCCTCTCCATCCAGCTATGGGTTAAATAGCAGGGCAGATTGGGTTCTATAACCTTGGTTGGCAACTAGTCTACGACAGAAAGCAATATTAACCTACTGCAGGAAAATCTTCTGCCCAATCAGTCATGTCTCTTTCCAGACATGATTGCTCAAGCATGTGTCACGTAGGACACTTAAGTGACTGGCTCATATCCTCACCTGTACAGTACACCAGCCACGGTCGCAAGTTATTCATTATTTTAATAATAAAGTCTAATGAATGCACAAGTCGAGAGCCACTCGAAGTAGAGAGTTACTATTAAAACTGTTATGAGAAATTAGGTGATAGAAATAAAAAACGAAATTATAGGAAAGAAACATTATGCGTATAAGAAAGTTTGATAACGTTTGGCCCTTGATTTGAAGACGTTAAGAATGTAATGATCAGAACATGGGAGCATTCGATTGTGTTAATCTCTTGTAAGATAAAGCTGCTCTTGGGGAAAATATGTCAGACTATAACTCTGTTTACATTTGGAATAGGGAGGAAATGAGGGTGATAAGATTCTGTGGAGCTAACATGGCGACTCTTAGTTATAAAAGTCTGAACTAAGTGAACTAAAGAAGAATGCTCTTATGAACATTTGTCACGGATACAGGGATAAAGTCGTGACAGGTTTACGACGTTACATCTTCAGGAAAGAGGCTGTAGAGTGGAGAAGTGATTTCTTGCACAAGACCAACTGAACTAATTTGAACTCTTGGAAGGTTGGAAAGTTGGGATTGAGCAGTTCCAGCCCAGACACGGTAGAAATATTTGATATTGGATCTAATCTGACTCCTGTAAAGATAATGAGTAGCAAAAGGGTTGCAATGTTAGGACTGAGCAGCTCCAACCCAGACATGGTAGTAATACACCATTTTAGATTTAATCTGACTCTTCCAAAGATAAAGTATAACCGAAAACAGGAAACTCAGAACTGTGCAGCCCAGACATAGCAGCGATACTCCATTTTTTATCTAATCTGAATCTTGCAAAGATAAAGATAGGCAGAAGGACAAGAAAATTATGATTGTGCAACTCCAGCTCAGACATAGCAGTAATTGTACATTTTTAGTTTAATTTTGTGGAGGGAATCAGATGACCGCCTATAACCACTTTTCTTGGCATCTTTTTTGATTAAATATATTTGTTCTATATTTATGGTCGGTCATGAAAAAAAGAGAAAAAAAAAGAAAAAGAAAAGTAGAAAAGAAATTGGAAGAAAGAAAATAAAACTCCCTTTTCCTCGGTATCCTCTTTGCCAAATAAATAACTGGTGTCTAGGGAACTCTTGTCTCGTGTAGCCAGGCTTCCAGTTTATTTTTTATTTTTACCTTATTTGCCCGAAGAAGTCCATTTGTGGTGAACCACTTGGGATGGTAACTAAAAGTTTTGTGAAATGGGAATAGAGAGAGATCCTTTCCGGAAATAACATTTTTTTACGTATAAAATTGCATCTGATATGAAAGCGCTTATGAATCAGCGTAAAAAAAACATTGTACCCATTGACATTCTTCAATGTTTGCTAAGTTTTGCAGAAACCAAAAAGTGAATGTGAGCATAGTTAGACGATAGATAATATATTTAACAAGACGCCTACACATTCCGAATGTGACATAATGCACTTTTAATTTTGGGTTTTTTGTTATATATGGACCCATTCCAAAAATAGGCCTTATTTCTAAAAGTAAGCATAATTTCAATTATTGCGTTAATTTCCAGATGTATCGATAATTATATGTAAGACAAGTTTTATTCTGGTCATGCACAGCTCTCAACGTCTACATTGTTGGAGAAAAAAACGAAGTGAATGGTTGTTATTATGTGGAAAGAGTGTTCTGTTGATGAAAACTTGCTTTATCCAACAATATTACTGTAATTTTATTTTACTGATATTCACCCAATACAAGAGACAAGAGTAACTCACTTGTATTAGCATAAGAAATAACGAGCTTTAAGTGTACAGAGTTGAAGTAGACCTTAGAGCAGGAGTGGGCAACTTTTCAGTGCAAGAGCCACATTAAAAAATTCATAATTTTATAGGACCGCATAGTATATTAACCAAAATAATTAATATTTAAAATAGATAAAGTAAAGGCTTTTAAAGAAAAAAAATACAATTAAATTTTATTAATAATTATTTTAAATGAATGCTAAATATTAACTTCTTCCTTCAAATCAAGGGTTAATCATTATTTTTCTTCTTTATCTTCATAAAAATAAAACCAGAAATTTTTACTGACTATTGTAGCAGCACTGCTTGTTTGTCATCGAGCTGTTGTTTTTCTAATAATGTGAGAGCATATATGGTGTTGCACTTATTTTGTCATTTATTAGTAGTTATATATATATATATATATATATATATATATATGTGTGTGTGTGTGTGTGTGTGTGTGTGTGTGTGAATTAATAATTATACGTATAGGAATAAATACATGTATGAAAATATTATTCAAGTATTAATAAAACTGTGACCAATGTCGTAAAAACAGACCTATTTATTATATATATTAAGAAATATATATATTATCTTATGTCGGTGGCACGACTGAGAGTTTCATGCGTTACGACATCATCAGGTGTATATTACGAACAGGACGCCGTTTAAGAGGTTTGAATTTAAGTTCATTCGATATTCATGGGAGTTAAATCTTTTAATGTTAGGGTACTATTTTTTAATTTATCAAGTGTAGAATTTCAATAAATAAAAATTGCAATAAAAATTAAAAACATTGAAATTAAAATTTTAAATTAAAAAATAATATTACAATGCAGGGAGATGAATTCAAAGGGTCGTAATTTATAATTATTCATACTAATATTTGCGGAGAAAAGAAAGAAAGAAAAGAGGAAAGTAAGGGAGTGAAAAAGAAAGACACAAACTAATCTCTATCAATCAAGGTCTAAGAATTTAAGTAAATATTTTTATGTCAACATGTGGTCATTAATTCACTTTTTTGTTAGGCAGATTGTGGTCATTTATATGATTTAAGATGACAAGCTTTTCTAAATTGATACAGGTTTCTTCGAATGAACTTAAATTCAAACCTCTTAAACTGTCTGTTCGTAATATGCTTGAGTAATGCGTGAAACTCCGAGTCGTGCTACGAACGTAGGATAATATATTTATATACATATTTGTAAAAAAAGGTAACTTCCTGATATTATCGGTCTGGAGAAGGTGATTCCAGTATAGAAAGTGCCTGAAAACCATACCACAAGTTGGCCCAAGTCTTGTGTGTGAAGTACACGGCTCACTTTGAGGAGCCATTGATGATTGGGCTAGCTCGAAGTCACAAGTTATCGTGATCGAGAATTTGAGCGTCCTGGCTTTGTTCAGACAGTTGTTCATGCTATATAACGCGCTCTTTCCCAGAAACTATAACTAAGGTCTGCACAGCATAGTTGCAGTATAAACCACAGGTGGCTGCTGAACAAACACAAGTGTGCCTGAGCAGGCGTCTACCATGTGGATTAGCTAACCGCTCCAGAAGACGGGTATTCGAACACGAATGGCCAGCCATTATATATATATATATATATATATATATAAACGTATGTTTTTATGGAAGCTTCGATGTTTTTCTGGATACAATAATCTTGCTATTTTCTAATCAAGGGTCAGTCGTTATCTATCCTCCTTATACTCATAATTTTTCTTCTTATCACCTCATCTTTCATCCATTCATTACGACCATTTTAACACTAACCTACGACCTTCAGTGACTCTTGAGCCTTGTGGTACGTGAACTTTAATATGACTTTTGTGTAAACTAAGGTTTAAGGAGTGAAAGTGATGATGCACACGCATCTCACCAGTTTAAAACGCAGGCTCCAAATGCATAGTTAATAAATAACGCAGACCATCACTACTGAGTTCATGTCGATCTTCACTAGGTGCACTAACCTTATAGTCTTATGTTATACTATGCTGAGATTTGCGGCTATCAATATACATACCTAGAAGCGACTGTATACTAAAGGATAACCATCCCTGTAACATAACTCTGCATCCGCACCTAATGCCCGCTCATGGGCTCTGTAATGACTCCAGAAGTTCTATCAAAAAGCTGGTAAACAAATTGATGTTGTAGATTTTACCCCATGATTGATATTAAGTCCCTTGTTTTTTACACTTGTCAAGACACAAATTACAAATCAAGTCAGCTTGTTGACGGTAGTTCTTTACTCAATCTGGTGTTCCTTCACGTGACTCCCGTAACGTTTTAACCGAGCTTTTCATAAGGTTTGAAAATAAAATCTGTGGTTTATAATGCTGCCATAAAAACTGCAGTACAAATTAAAAATAAGCAATAACAAAACAAATATTGGTCGAAAGAAGCATTTATTTAAACTATACATTCATTGTAACGTTAACAGCGGGATGTGGAGGTTAGAAACATATCAGTATTGCTTTCATTAATATTAGTTATAAATGCATATATTTGTTAAAATTAAAGCAACAATAGACAGAAAATTGTGGAAAGCCAAAATCAGTAACGTTCTAAACGGACATGACACATGAAAATATTTTTTCCTCTGTATAAAAATTAACTATTTAACTTTGATTTTTGTTTTTATATTGCTCATATATATATTGTTTCTTAAAATATAGGATTGATATATATATATATATATATATATATATATATATATTATTGAGTCGCGATAATGCTTACTGCCAAGATTGATGTTTTTATTTTGTGGTTTACTCATAAAAAGATATTTTATCAGGCAAGATTTTGCCGGAAAGTGCTCGATATTGAGATAGAGATAGAGAGTCAATATCAGATCATATTTAGTGGGAGAGCTACATAGATCCTCACTGGGAGACTATACTTTCTGCCTTGCCTCACATCCAAGCTACGTTCAGAAAATCGTGGTAGTACCGTGCGTAAGAAGATTAAGTTTGAGTGAACGAGAAAAGTAGAAAAAAAAAAAAAAAAAAAAGAAAAACATTGAATTTAGCTTCTGTTTCTTGTTCTCAATATGAAGATAGATTAAGTTTTATAGAAATTTTTATTTAGATATTTTATAATTTTCTTATATTTTCTCGTAATCATTAACAGATATTATGAACTGCATGCTTTGATTTCAAATTCGCCCATCACCTCTAACACACACACACACACACACACACACACACACACACACACACACACATATATATATATATATATATATATATATCAACGCTCTATCTCACCTCAATATTGAGCACTTTACGATAAAAAACCTGCTTGCCAAAATACGTTTTTATCAGAAAAACTACTGAAAAACAACAATCTTGGCGCTAAACTTTATCATTAATGAATACTATATATATATATATATATATATATATATATATATATATATATATTGTAATAATACAATAATATTAAAATAGTTATCAAATTTATCTACTCAGATGTTTTATGTACTCTGCTTTATTGCGGCTGTAACACAATTGTCAGGTAGTCAAATATTAATTTTGACTAGTATTTACTTTATTGCTTTATATCACAACTTTTACCGAAGCTGTCAATCTACGGTAGAATAGGAAAGTGATCTATAAACACTTTGTGTAATTGATTCCAAACGTCTCGTTCCGAGATTAGAAAGAGTAAACATTTTCTTAATATCAACATTCTTTTTTTTATACTTATTTTAAGCATGAATATATTATTTTGAAAAGAATATATTTTTGGATTTAGTTATATCTGTCTAAACAGGATAATTTGAAGGATTAGTTGACCTCTTCAAGCTAACAAATCGACTGGAAGTTTTATACTTTTTAGTAGATACATTATTGTGTGGAAGGTGGAGATGTCTTTTAATAATTTAATTATATTTAACCTTTCCTTTCTTCTTTTTCTGATTAGAAATCACAGGGACCCAGGAAATCAGGGAATCGGGATCCTAAATCCAAACCTATATGCATCCGTTGTAGATTTGTTTTAATCCGTAGGTGGGAGGCGAATGAGAAGAAATAAGACAAAGTGGCGACGGCGGTGGCGGTGATAACAGGTAGAAAGTGCCAGCTCCCGTTTTTATGGGGGGTTTTTAGGTAATCATTTTACAATATGTTCTTCTTTGATGACAAATTGCCAAACTCTCGAAGACCTCTGGCTCGGCCACTAGAGGAAGATAAAGAACACAAAAAAGGACTGAATTTAATTGGGTTGTATTTGGGGAATGAACAAAAGAAAAAGATTTCTTAGCTCAAATAATAAAAGAATGTTAAGTTGGTAATGAAGAAGATATAAAAAAAAATGAAAATTTATATAAAAGCAATGGTTGTTCTTTTCCATTCGTTAACTAAACCGTAAGGTTAACTTTGTTACATAAGACTATACACATGCATGCGAACATGTATGTATATAAGTATATTTTACTGTGTACATTCCTGTAAAAATGGAATTTTTAAAAGTCAGTTGTGAAAGAAGAATATAGTTATTTTTTTCGATCAACTGATATATATATATATATATATATATATATATATATATATATATATATATATATTGTGTACCAAAATTACTTTTACAAACTTTGAGGACGGGTTTCTCACAACAAGACATGGACAAAAGTCCATATTAGTCATTAGTCTAAAAGAAAGTTTACAGTAGATTGCGCCGTATTGCCATGCAAACTAGGTTATATTTGTTATTCGTACATTTGTAGCTAATCTGTCTTCAACGTTTAACGTGTTTAGTAGTGAGTTAACTGTTCCGTTTAACAATTGCAGGATATTCATGTCTTGAGTAGGCAGATATACTTTTTGCATACGGTCGCGCGAATGGTAATGGACGCGAGGCTTCACGGATGTATCACATGGCTTTTCCAGTTTGAAGGTAACCAAGTAATCTACCCTTTGCTGCTGTTCATAGTCGCGTTGATGAGAGGGGATCTGAGGTACCAAAAACTTTGGCTCTAGGAAGTCTGACCATGAAGAACAAAATCTATCGAAGACGATCCAGGTATCAGCACAGGTGTCGTACATATTAACGCGTGGAGGGTAATTTTAATGCTGCTTCTGTATCCGTATCATTTGCAGCGTGTGCATGGTCTTTCCCCTCTGCTCCCTCACAATGAGAGAACTTCTGATGATGGATTATTTCACAAACTGCCGGTTTGTTTGTCTCTGAAATCTTGTTTACGGACAAGGCAACATTTGGAAGAGATGAAATAACAAATTTCCACAACCAATATTTGTGGGCGGATCGGAATCTCCATAGTACAATATATAGGCTATACACCAGCATCAGTTTATGATTAATGTGTGAACTGTCTGGTAAGTCCCTATGTTCTCCCAGCACGACTTACAGGTACTGTATACAGAGACTTTATTCCAAACATAATTCCAGACTTACTAGAGGATGTACCCTTGCTAAAGCAAAGATGCATGGTGGGCACCAGCTCATTTTAGTCACATTGTTTGCAATGCACTGGCTGACATTTGTCATGAAAGATGGATAGGTAGAGCAGGACCGGTTCCCTGGCATGTACGTTCAGCCGACCTCAATTATTTGAATTTTTATCGTGGGAACACCTAAAACAATAGGTTTATCCAGCTGACATTAATAATGCAGAGACGCTTCATAAACATGTACTGGGGGCTTGCGGAACCATTCAAAAGCCTATGTGAATATTTGACAAGGTCTGCCAATCCGATGTGTGCATGCGTTTGTAGAAGCAAGCGGGGACATTTGAAACATTTATTATGAGTTTCATATGTTTATATGGATATTTTATCTTGTTTTAGTGTCAGAACTTGCTCACAACGTTTGTAAAAATATTTTTGATACACCCTGTGTGAGTTATATATATTAGACAACAAGTATTCATTTAATTTATAAAGTTCGGCTGATAAGTTCTGTCTGTTTTATTGTATTTTTGCAATTTTAGTCTACCTTTTTTATGCAAAATGTACT
This sequence comes from Ascarosepion bandense, assembly GCA_037127315.1. NCBI lineage: Eukaryota > Metazoa > Mollusca > Cephalopoda > Sepiida > Sepiidae > Ascarosepion > Ascarosepion bandense. Next base: position 451,239 of record JBBBDQ010000939.1, read on the forward strand.
TCGTTGACATTTAATTCAATAATGAACATTATTCATGTGGATGAAATAGATTAAACAATATATAGAATACATAAATCGTGAAAATTTAAAGTGAATAATAATCACGTACCTGGTAATAGAGTTATTAAACCACTCCTATATATATATATATATATATATATATATATATATATATATATATATTACCAGTTTTACTCTGAGACGATATTCAACTGCGTAGCAAAATCATCGGGTGGATTTCTTTTAATGATAAACGACTATTGTAGCTCAATCGGTGCAAAGTAAAAACATATCAAGATATCTGTGGACATGAATAACGGAACACTAAAAATTTTCCAATTGATATCAAATAAAGATTTCTCTATGAAATTACAAGACGGTCAGACACTTGAAGAAGGCTGGAGGAAACGTCAGCCGAAACATTGTTAAAAACAAGATGAACCTATTTGTGCGAATTCGAATAATGCAAATAATGTTAACTCATTATCCTAGAAATTCACACAGAAAATATGAAAGAGCCTATAAACATTTGGTAAGAACGTAGATAACTGAATAGATTTTTGGCATATATACATTTGGATGTGCGTTGTGGTGCAGTGAATAACGGCTCGGAACGAGAAATCGTGGAGCCGAGTTCGAATTCCAGTTGAATTCATTGCATTCACTTACGCGCAAATACTCTTGGGAAAGGTATTAATCCGTATCTTTCCCTCAGTCATGAGTTAAATAATAAGACAGATTGGGTTATATAGCCTTGGCTGGTAACCAGTCTACTGCAGAAAGTAATGGCAACCTACTGCGGGATAATCTTCTGTCCAGTCAGTCATGTCTCTTTCGGGATATGATTGCCTAAGCGTGTATCACGTATGGCACTTAATTAACTGAACGTGATATATTATTGCAGCGAAAGCTGGACAATATCCTCAAAGATAAAGGAGAGACTCTAAACAACAGAATGTAGTTCTACAGAAGGATGCTGAGCATACTATGGACCAAACATGTGAGCAACAACAAAGTTTTGGAGAGGATGCAACTGAAAAGAAAACTTATACTCAACATCATGACAGCTGAAGTTTCTGGGACACGTAAGGAGAAAAGAGTACTTGAAAAATCTAATACTCACGGGACGGATAGTGGGAAAGAGAAACGGGGAAAAGCAACGCGAGACATACTTGATGGACTTGAGTGGATGATAGAGCAGGATTTGGGAGAGTTTCTAAGAGGAAAAGTGTTAAAAGCTGCATGGATAGGGTTATGGTGGGGCTTCATGATAGCTTACGTCCTGAAAGGACGTGGCATATGAAGAGGAAGAATAGTGAACAACATGACATCCACGACGAAGATCAGTGAAATGTGTCAACACGGACTATAGGGGATCGTTACTTACAGCAGAACGAGTGGAGATGTTTTGAACAACACAGGCATAGAATCCTGACAGGGACAAATTGTCTTGATCTAAGTTTTTATATAAAACCCAAAAACTCGCGAAAAGGAGTGTTGATATCAGAGCGAGAACTTTTCAACACCCACTTATAAGTTGATTTTATTTATTTATCAACAAAACATAATTGGAAATCTAAAATTTATAATGAGTAAATGAGATAAGGTGAACGTTATTGATCAAACTTATTTTTTATGTCAGCCATATGTCTGGACTGACATACGCTATTGCAACTAAAGTGACTTGTATTTGTTTTTCTCCGCCAGGAAGCTATATAGTAAAGTGTCTTACCTAGGAAATATATATATATATATATATATATATATATATATATATATATATTTCAAATAAGTTTTCCTGAACAATACCAATAAAGTCTATCTGTTCAACTTTAATTTCCCTTTTTGCTAAGTTGTTTTATATCACAATTAAAAATACTAAACTTTAGAAAGTACATTCTTCAAGATATGATCTCCTGTGGAGAAATATTCAATGTTGTCTCTTTGGTATTATAATGGATTCTAGAATTTGGAGTCTTTTTTTTCTTTTATAATATTTTGGTATTATCGATTAAAATATTGTCTAATGTTAATATTATTTTGGTTGTTTGTGTTGTCTTGGTCTGCATGTACGTAACAGCAGAATTCATAAACAACATTATTTTTTATATCGGGTACATTTTTTATGTGTTTAATTATTAATCACAATTAAATTAGACGTTTTTAATTTTTTGTAATAAAGCATACATCTAAGATATTTCTTAGGACCAGTAACTATAATATACCAATGAATTATAATTTTCTAGCCTTTCATCTTGTTCATAATTAAAATGCTTCTGGTTTTAATAAGATAATTTAATGAAGTCTTTATTTTTGTTAATATCAAGATGATTGCTGATGTTATTAATGTTTAATTTGTTTTTAAAGCTGGCTTTATTTCTTCATAAACAACATCGTTTGGAAAATTATCGTTGATAAGTGTTTTGCTTGACGTTGCTTGATTCTTTATAAAACAATTTGTCCAAAGAAGAAATCATTTTCTCACGGTTAATCACATTTTCTTACGAAACTTTTTTTTATATAAATCAGGACCAGAGGTTTGTTGAATGGCCAACCCACTTCCTACGAACTTTGGCTGGCCTTTCAGTTGGCCGCCCCACTTTCAAAAAGCTTTAAAAATTTATGAAACTGATCAGTCCATGATTTTGATAAGATTTGATCTTTTGCACTTTTCTTTCTGTGTTTTCTTATTCATTTAGCTTTTTAAGGACACATACAAGGACTAGTTTGAAACAAAATAAAACAACCAGATAGATACAAAATAGACATTTGATTTTGCTTTGAAATTAACGTTTCTTGTGTTCCAACAGCTTGAGAGTGGAAAAAAGGGCAAGAATAGATTAGACCTCAAATACTATGAATGAAAAGTTATTCCGTTTAATTTAGTGGAGTAACATATTCCTAAGTTGTGTAGTATACGATAGTGGTGTAGTATGAAAATAAAGATACTGCTTGAGTTTTCCCCCACTTCCTCTGAAAAATCTCGGCCCCTAAATGGCACCCGCTAATTTCAGAGTTCCACAATTGCCACTGGTCAAGACACACGATTTTATAATTAAGAGAACATGAATTTTTACTTGTGTGTTTTTTATATAGTGAACGCATAAAATCATCATTATTAGAACCTACTAGAAGAAATGGATTCTATTTTTAATGTTGAGCTAGTGAATTGTAGAACAGAGTATTTTTTTTTTGTTTAAATCATTTCACCCCAAGTATTTAGTGCGCAGAAGGTTGCAGTGATAGAAAAGACTGGGTACAGCGGGTATTGAGGAAAGAGTGAAAGATGAAAAGGACTCATGAAGAACAAGAGATGGAAATTGACGTTGCATTTACGTTATTGGAGAGCCGAGTTCGAATTCCAGTTGAATTAATTACATTTTACTTACGCACAAATGCTTATGGGAAAGGTATTAACCCTTCTCGTCTCCCTTCAGCTATGGGTTAAATAACAGGATAGATTGGGTTCTGTAGCCTTAGTTAAAAATAGTCTACCGCAGAAGAAATGGCAACCTACTGCGGGATAATCTTTTGTACAGTCAGTCATGGATCAAAAGAGACATGATCGCCAAATCGTGTATCACGCATGGCATTTAACTGAGCTAATTTGACTGAGATATCAGAGAAGCAAGTAAATGAAAGGGTGTTCCACAAGCGTAAAGTGCGAGAAACTATTTGAGTAGAAGTGACGGTTATATTTAACTATTTAAACGGCAAAAGGGTGGAACATAGACACTAATCTAATAGCCCTTTTAAATTGACATGGTCACAGCCCCATGGAAAATCTCATCAGAGAAGTTATCATGAAAATATTTGTAGAAAAGATAGAGGGAAGCCACGTCACGTCGTTGAAGTCGATATGCCAAGTTAGGACCGATAATATTGCAGATCCTTTTTTGGATTTTGTTGAGAATCTTGAGATTAATAGCAGGAGCACCCGACCAAATATCGTAACAGTATTACATTTTTTCTTTAAAGTTTTTACATTCTTTAATGATGAATCAAAAGTTTTCTACAATATTTGGAATGGCTGAACATTGATGTCTTCAAAATGTTTTGGAAAAGTGGGCATTATTCAGCTTTATTGAATTTAAAGTAACATTATTTTCCAAGAACTATTTCAATAAAAGACACAGTTTTCGAGCCCAATTATCAGTGAAATCGAAAATATCTCAGAATTACTGTGATTTAATCAGTTTTCATATACTTCTTCACCCAACTTACACGTTTCTCTTCGTGTTATTTACTTTGGTAATTTAAATATTCTTTAACTTTTCTTTCTGTTTACATTTGAAACATTAGCGTCTTAAATGTTTTTTCTAGTCTGTCCACTTTTCTTAATTATTTCCCTTGTAATCTTTCAAAAATCATTTTCTTAAAATCATTTTTCATGTTCTTATTAACGTTTTCATTTTTTTTTTTATGGTAACAGAACTCTGTTCAAATTTTCACTAATTTTCAACATTGTTTCCGCATCATACTTTTGAATATCCTGTTTCTCGTATTATGAGGTTAGTCTTTCTTAAAATCTATAACAGTGATCGGTAACCTTTTGGAGAGAGCGGACCAGAAAGCTAAGCAGCATCTCAGTCACATGACTGATATCAAATATACCATAATAAATTGTCTCGACCTCAGGCCACTCCACCCAGAAAGCTGTCTTGGTCAGGAAGTTTAAAGAAAAAAATAACGAAGATAATTTTATGTTATTTTAACAAGGTTTCTTGATTTAATGCGGGAAAAACAGGATAACAATTAACAACAAAAAATGCTAATTCCTTTCTACAAAAAAACTACAGTTATAAATGGCAAAGTATTTAATTAGACACTTGTTTGTGCTTACTGTTCGATAACTTCTCCACATCAGAGGTAATATTTGTCGATGACAGAAGCAAAGCATTATCCAGGTGGTCATCACCCAGCCTTGTTCTTAAATGACTCTCGATATATTTCATATTCGAAAAAAATCGTTCACAAACATATGTACTTCCAAATAATGCTACTATCATTTTTGCCTTATCCACTAGACTTCAATTTAGCTTAGAAAAATATATTTATTATAGAAGTCAACACTGGATTCGGAATTATATTTTCGAGTTCGTCGCATTGTTTATGCCTGGTCAGTTCGTAATATGCATTTGATAACTGCGTAACGAATGAAACTCCGAGTCGTGCCATCGACGTAATATATATATATATATATATATATATATATATATATATATATATGTGTGTGTGTGTGTGTGTGTGTGTGTGTGTGTGTGTGTGTGTCGATTTTTTGTGGTTTCTTTGTGTTTCTGCGATAATCAATGATCGAAACAGAATTCTGAAGAAACAGATAAACGTAAAGATAAATTAATTGCCGGATGAAAATTATTCTTGTAAGTCTTCTAGACATGAATGCGAATGTTTGTAGATATACAAAAATTGTTTTGTAGTTTCATTAATAATCAAAAGATAACTCACCAACACTATATAATAATTAACATTGGGTATTAATTTCTATGTTTTGTACCACGTATTAAAATGCGAAGGGAAGTAAATCACCTTAATATAGTAAGCTTATGAGTGGATATTACCGTTAGTCACTTTAATAATTTATACAGATTAAAAAATATTTATTTAGACAAAATTATTTACTGACCAACACCGGATACTTTTGCTTTTTAATGTTTTCCAACGGATGAATTATTTCCGATCTGAGGACTTCGTGTCTAATGTTTTATTATTTAAAAAATACAGAATTCCTCCCATGTTTATTATGTAAAATCGTGCGATCAGATGAACAGACAATTAATGACTTTAAAATAATTGTATAACATCCTCAATGGCTTTTGCTTGCCAGTTACATTTCTAACAAGATGAATTGAATTTAGTAAGCAAATTCTTTTTTTATTTCGTTTTTTATGGTTCCAGTTGAATTAATCATTCTTAAATTTCCTTGAAATTTCATCCATGAAAATAAAAATCCGAAAACATCTTGCATTTGAGCCAAAACAAATATCGTTTTACAAAAGGATTCTGGAAATATTGAATGTGCGTTGCGGTGTGATAGATATCAGTTCGGAATGAGAAATCAGAGAGCCGAGTTCGAATTTGTTTCACTCACTTACGCACAAATACCTTAAGAAAAAGTATGAATCCAACTCTTCTACCCCAAGCTATGAGTTTAATAGCAGGACAGATTGAGTTCTATAGCCTTGGTTGGCAAACAATCTACCACAGAAAGTAAGGACAACCAACTGCGGGAAAATCTTCTGCCTAGTCAGTCATGGATCGAAAACATGATCGCGTGTATCACATATGACAATTAACTGAAAGATTCAACAGCAAATTAGGTGAGGAAAATGTGAAGATACATAATCGCCCAAGCGTGTATCACGCATGGCACTTAACTGAGTGAACATGAGAATAACGACAAAAAACAAAAAACAAAAAAAAAACAATTAAATAAATAAAAAAACCTCTGATACTTAGAATAAGAAAAGAACAGTTGAAATTTCTATGTTGCATACTAGAAAAAGATGGCTTAGAGAATTTGACCCTCAAAGGGGATTTTGAAAGCACGAGGAATGGAGGAAAGCAGCGATTAACCTACTTAATGGGCTTGTATAAATGGATAGCAAAACGGAATAGCAAAAGTGACAAAAAGACAAACATTACAAAAAACTGCAAAAGATAGGAAGTTGTAGAGAGCCATGGTCATTCATGTCCTGAAGGTACGTGAATCAGAAGACTAAAAAGTAGACAAACAAGAGAGTGTCTTTCAATTGTTTTCAGTTTTCAATTGTTTCACAGATATCATTTTTATAGTATGTGTTTCACGATAAGAAATACCAAGTGTTCTGAATCGAATTTATTGTCAATAAAGAATTTTTGTTCTAAAAGAAATTGTTCTATATCTTACCCTCAGTCAATAGAAAATCATACTTTGAATTCAGTGTAAGTTTAGTGCATCAAATGAGCTAACTGCATCATATTGATACAGAAGATGTCTTCATGGACATCAGGTGCAGAGCCGCACCTCAGAGAATGTTTGCGCTATGTAAACATGCGGTCGACCTAGCCGTGTTTAAGATGTGCAAACGTGAAACAACCGGGTGATAGAAAGATATATTAATTCACCACCTAAGAAGGAAAAAACAGAAAGTTTCTCACATACTCGTGTTGGGGAGGTTCACGTTCGGAGAAAACTCCAAAAATGCACACCCTCACTTGCAGATATTAAGTAAGTCCGGTGGGTGAATAAATAATAGTTTCATGCATTCTATTATTAGTACCATACACTGCACCAGACTTAGACTAAACGTTACTTGCTTTAAAACTAATTCAAATATATCCGTTCTTTCGAACTTTTGGCAATGCACTCCAACAAGCAAACTAAAAAAAACAAATAAAACAAATTAGATTTTGTTTGTTCATCACATTCAATGAAACATACAACTTACATGCATATACAAAACAAAAACACATATATAATTGTGTATTTTTGAAGCAATTTCTCTTTTTGATAAGATTTATTAAAACGACTGAAAAATACTGCGATTAAGATTTTATTATTTCTTTTTATATGTAAAAATACTTTCTTTTCTGGACATATAATGTGCGAAAACTATTCTAATGCTCCATATATCCGAGCGTTTTCGGCAATTCTCTTAATCATTATCAAGGTAGTTTTTTAACTGAATAAGTAGATTTTGCTATTTGTGTATCTACAGTGATGAGAATGTTTTATTCCAAACACGGTCAACAGATTGTGACTGTTTTCGAAGTTGAAAAATAGTAAAAATATAGATATACAGTTAAAGCAAAACCCTTGATAATTGCTAATAGAATAGCTAAACCTTGTGAACTTATGTCCAGCACTATATTGGCGGCAAGGTCTCATAATTTAACAGTTGAAATGGCTAGATGTAACCATAAGTTCTATGCTGATAGTTTCTTCCCTTGCAATTCTCGGTTCACTTTCGTTTACTCGGCTTCTTGCTTCCCAGTCAACTTTGAGCTTTATAAATTTAAATGCAATGTCAATAGTCCTCTTTTGTTTTCTTGATTCTTATTCTTTTATTCTCTTCTCTCGTCAATAGTAGTTTTTTCATAATCTCTAGTACTCAGTTACTCCTTGCATTCTAGTGACTTTATTTCCTTGCTTGGAGTCAAATATTTATATATATATATGTATATATATATATATATATATATATATATATATATATATATATATATATTGAGAAAGAAAGGGAATGAAAGAGAGAAGAGAAAGGTGTGGAGTCAAAAACAGGCATAACGAGAGAGTTTTTTTGGTTGGTTATTAAGAAACAGTAAATGAAAGCTTGTAATGCAGGTATGGATGAAAAGGTATAAAAATGACGAGGCATTAAATTGTTTGCTTATGCATATTCCTTTTTGTACAAGAAAATAATTCGTTAAAGGACTGGCATCGAAGATTGGAATGGATAAGGGAGCAAATAGGAAGACACAAATAGAGAGTGAAGAATGGATATAAGAAATCATATAAGATCTTAGTCGTCAAAGCTCGTAGGGCTTCCGCAGCTACATGTTTTTTTTCTATTTATGAAAATGCTGAAATATTAAATTTGCGCTGTCAGTTTTCATCCTTATTCTATGTAAAATTATAAAATTAACTTGGCGCTGTCATTTTTGATTCGTATACGTTGAAAACTCCTGACTATTATACCAGTGTTTTCAATTTTTTCGTATTTCGATATTTACTTTGCTTTGCTTTGTAATATAAATGGCCACACGAAAGTTTCTAGTAAGATCTCTGAAGAATATAAAGAGAAATAAAAGCAATTTATCTTGAATATTAGTATTTCAGTCCTGTGTTTTTAAATACCTAAATCTTTGCTTTTTGTTTTATTTTAATCAATTAGCGCCAAGCAAGGCTATAATGCTACTAACACGCAAGAGAACTACTAGAAGTGAAACAGAATGAAAAGATTTTAGAAGGAATCGGAAATCCGATCTTAAATAGGAAACAAGAAATATACCTCTACTCCTGTTCAAAGGTCAGAGAGGTGTGTGAACCGAACGATAGGCGAATCTATCTACTCCGTTTGAGGAAAAAGTAAAAAATAAAAAAAAAATAAAAAAATTAGATTTTAGGCAGAGATGTTAGAAGTATAGAGTTGAAATAGACTTTAGAAGGAACCAGAAGCCCGATCCTAAACAGGAAACAAGTTATAAACCTTTACTCCTGTTTATAGACAAACCTATTTACTTCTGTTGAGCTAAAAATAAAAATGAAAGCAAAATAAATGCCAGAATGAGAGAATGAAAGAATCAGCAGTTTAAACCTTCATGTTGTTAAGTCCTACCAGGATTCATCATTGGCGGCCACAATCTGAACAATATAAGATACGTAGTTGATACAGTGTTGATAGCAAACACGGAAAGGAAAACCTCCTACAGAAGGTAGCTAAAGAAAGCGAAAAGAAAGAAATAAACATAAACTACAAGAAAACTGAATGCATGATCATCAGTAAAAAGAGGAGCCCAAAGTGCCTACTACGGGTTAGGGATACTAAAATCAAGCAGGTCCAGAAATTTAGATACCTAGGAAGTGTTCTAACAGAAGACGGAAAGTGCGACACTGAGATCCGAAAGAGTACTGTCGTAGCCAAGGATGAATTTCAAAAGCTAAGCAGAGTATTGAGAAAAATGAACATTTCGTTGAAAACGAGGAAAAGAATACATGTCTGTCCTTCAATATGGCAGCGAATGCTGGACAGTCTCATCGAAGATGAAGGAATGAAGCATCCAATCCTTTTTACAAATAGTGTATATTTCAATAAATTGTTTTCTTAATTTTTCACTTGTACTATTTTTCCTAGTTTTCCACATGAGTCAGTTTTTCCTATTTGTCCGCTTGTGCCATTTTTACAGGTGCCATTTTGACCGGTGCCATTATTGCCTAAATTCGTCGATTTCAGGAACCTATTGTGACCATAGGGCTATGTACTTTTCTGAAAAGGTATAATTTTCTTGCGATTTTAGATCCAATTATTTCTACTGCATATAAATTAGTTGGTTTACAGTTTTAATTTTATTAGTCGTAGCTTTCCTAAATAATTAACACGCGAGGAACTCTTTTCTTTTCTAAATGTGGCTTGGCATAAAGAACCTTACAAGCTGTTCTTTAGAAATAAACATTCCTGCTTTTACTTGTAACATTTGAGCTATATATAGAAATGAAAAAATGGAATGTGTGAGTGTGCGTAGATATTTACTCAGTATTGCTTAGTCTGTGCACAAAGCTACACTAAAAGGCATTTGTGAAGACCCGACTCTCTACACGAGCGGACAGGTCCTCGAGAGGTGGTTGCTAACAATTGGGCCACGTTAGCCGCTTATGACTCATCACATTCCAAATGTTCGCGTACGCGTTAACAATGGCGATATTTTAATGGCTGGCTGTTAGGAAAATAGTGACTGGCAAAAGTTTCAAAGTGGCAGACGACAATAGCCGCCCACAGTTTCGTTAATTGAAATCCAGCGATATTATGCCAATTTCGACTGTTCTAAAAAATTCTTAACGTTGTACAATAATTTGAATAAGAAAGTGCCATCTTTCTTCTTGGTATTGATGATTTGGTCTGACAACTGGTCAGAATTTCGTCTCTGTAATGGAGATTTTGACAGTTGGATTTTAATCAATCGATATATTGTTCTCATTTTGTTAAGCATAACTCAGTTTAGCACAATACCAAAAATATGGGGCACTCACTAACGTTGGAAATCATTTCTGATGTATAATAGTCAACCAGACTAGCTCGCTATGTCTTACCATTTTTTATTATTTAGTAAACATAACTTGAATTCGGCAGAAGATCGAATTCTCTAATTATGATCAAATCTTCTTGGCCATTACTGTACACTGATGGACTCAATGTAGCTTGAAAGTTAACTTTTAAATCCTTTAAACATTTTCAAAAACACTAAATATAATGAACTTCTTATTAATATGACTGATTTAGCGTCGATAAAATTATTTTTACCGTCGATGAATATCATTTTTTATTTTTTACACTATTTAGATTGTTCAGACTCTGGTCCTCATTTTTATTATCATATTCATGGCATTTCGGCCGTTGTACGCTTCAGCCTTCTTCAAGTGATATACTTTGGAATTTAAAACCGAATTTTTTATTTAGCCCACGGGGATAGATCGTTCTAGTTATACGTGGCATACCTTTTTGGATATGAGGGTTGAATAAAATGTTTGGTTCGAAATTCTAACGCAGATTACCTGAAAAAGGCCAGAACGTACAACGGCCGAAACGTTGTGAATATCACAACAAAGCCGAAGACAACTGTCCGAACAATGAAAATAGTATAAATAATTACAATACCTCATCTCAGAAATATAGAAAGATAATTTTTAATCATTAAATAGATTGTTAAGATTATTTATATATTGATTTTCTGATGCCGCCGAAAATGACAATCAGTTTGGTATATCAACTTTTCCTGGTTATTTAATGCTAAACTTTCTTATATTGATAAACAATAGATTAGTAGACAGAGGTCCGGTTATCTCTAGAGGTAGGTAGTAGTTTAATTTGTAGGGATGTGAAAGAAGTAAACATGAGTTTGCATTGCAATCTGTATAATACTTGACCCCAACCGACAGATTGATGTCTTAAATCTTTAATATAACTGGAAGGTTTCTTTTACTCTGAACCTTTCCAGATGTAAAACCAATTTGGTTCAACTAGCCATTGTCATACCTGCCACATCGTGCCGCTAGTGCATGGGAGATAATGTAATTATAGTCACAAATATTACAGATAGAAAACTTACAATAACATTGGGTATATATATAATCATTAAATTTAATAAGTTTAATAAATTATTCATTTTATAAATAAGTTGTCGCGCCTCCTGATCAAATTTGCAGACAAACGGATTAAAGTTTATGGCTTTGTCTGATTACTTTCTGCCGTCTCGGGTCATTATCAGGAACTTTATGAGCGTTGTGATGCAGCGTATATCGGCTCGGAATAGGAAATCGGTAGAGCCGCGTTCGAATTCAAGTTGAATTCGTTGCATTTATTTGTGCGCAAATATCCTTGGGAAAGGTATAAATCCGTCTCTTTCCTCAAGCTATGAGAACAGGTTGGGTTCTATAGCCCTGGTTGGCAACCAGTCTACCGCAGAAAGTAATGGCAACGTACTACGGGAAAATCTTCTGCCCAGGCAGTCATCTCTCTTTCGAGACATGATCGCCCAAGCGTGTATCACGTATGTATCTTAACTGACTGAATTTTTACAGTGTCGTCGAGAAATGTATTCATTTGCCACATTCTGGTATTTTTAGGAGTGCTACATTTTCTGTTTAAATATTCGTATATTTTATAAGTAACGTCATGTATAGTAACGTCATGTAAGTAACGTCATTATACGATGTTTGAGAAGGACTAGAGCACGTCTATGTGAAATATTTGAAACGCTACTGAGTGCATAAAATATTTCATATATTCCTCCTCTAATGCCTGTCAAGATATGATTTTAAAAAATATGGAGTCATTTTTGTATAAAATATTTAAATTGCGGAAAAATAACTTTGTTTATACAATTTATCCAATTCGTAAATTGGAAATATATAATAAAGATTTCAACTGACAGACTATTCTCCCTTTTCCGTTAAATTTATTTAAAAAATTTCTCTCTTTCTTTCATACACACAATAAAATGTGAAAATTTTAAAGATAATTATGGGTACCCTCTCTCTATATACAAGATGTCCATGACACACACACACACACACACACACACACACACACACACACACACATATATATATATGTTTAGAAAATGACTTGCTGCCTCGATACGCTATATATATATATATATATATATATATATATATATGGTGTGCATAAAGTATTTGTACGACTTCTACGGTTTACTATTAGAATTAAGATCCTTCAATACATTCCTTTGCGTGTTAAAGAAATATTATTAAAGCTTTAATTCAATAATTTTAATTTTAATTAATCGTATATTATGCTTATTCTTTTTTAATTCATTTTCGTTTGCCTTTTCAGGTCGATGTTAAAAACGCTTCTTGTCGATCCGTGACTTTTAATGAAAATGTCAACACTGCAAGAGAAAGTGCAATGTGTATTTTGGTTCAGAGAAATTACAGCACAAAGCATAAAAGAAAGGAAAAAGATATCCGAAAAGCAGCAAATCGTGTTAGCATCCATGTCTGCCACAATTTTCGGGAGATCTCTTGCCGAAAACAGAAATTTTGCATCCTCTAGATGTGCTGCTAGCAACCAGTGAAGCAAATATAGAACTGTTCTGATATATTTAAATACAACTTAATATGTTCTAGTAAAACTCGTGAGCGTAGAACGACCTATAAATTGTCGTTGTTCCCAGATCCACTCTGACCCGAGGTAGTAGCACCTATCAGGGTCCAAATATGGGCAAATTGTTAACCTTCAAACTTAGGTCAAAACTCTATGAAAGTATACAAATAGATTTTTATAGTAAAAATACCAAATTTTTGAAATTAGCAACAGTACATTTGACTCTCGACACAAAACACTGTTTAAAAAATACGTCAATGTACAAACTGATTTCTTACAAATAATACATGTTCTATTCATACGAACCTATTCTATTGAGGGTGATATACCGTAAAACAAAACGAACCAAACCCAACTTTCTACAAATCAACGAGGGTTGTAGAGAGTCTGGTTTTAGACGCACATTAGTTAAACACAACATTAAAATAAGAATCTGTGCAAGTCAATACTATTGAACTTGATTGTTACGTATCTGAGTAATGTTTTATTTTATATATCATGTCACTTCAGAACATCATTGATCATGGCTCTCCACATATTTCTGTCTTTTATAATTTTATTCAAGAAATTGTTGAAGTTGATATACCGTAAAACCAAATAAACCGAAAACCTGATCAACGAACTGATTTCTTACAAAGAATACATATTATATTCGTATGAAACTATCCTAAAAATCTTGTCGGCCTTAAATAACCCATTGAGGTTGATATGCTGTAAGACAAAATAAACTAAACTAAACCAATAATACGTGTAATGTTATTTTGTCATTTATTTTTTGGGAGTGCCTTTTAAAATTGTACAGATGATTTATGGGTACCCAGTATATACGTATATAGTTAAATATGGCTAGCTTATTACTTGAAGTGTTAATTTTTATCTTTTTTGCATAAATATTTATCTGAATTAAAATGTTTTTTTTTTTATTCTATAGGATAACAAATTTGTATCATTCACTCGATTCATAAAAGGTTGAATCGACCTACTTCAGTTTGGTAAGAAATATAGCAGTTTATTTCTCTTAATTAGCGATAGCGTAGAATCATTCTCCTTGCAATTCTCTTTAAACAGACTATGTTTCTTTATGATTTCTTAATGTCTATCTCAATCATATTAGTTTTTTTTTCTCTGCCAACAATTGTAGCATTCATAATAAGTACTGGCAGAATGGATAAATTATAGTGGTGAACGAAAACTACACAATTATTTGCTTCATTGTTTTACAGTTTAACTAAGTTTACGCCATTCTTAGAGAAAGCCAGAAAGATAAACTTGTTTGCCACTTGTATGAAACCAAATGAAATAAAATTTGAGACGCACATTAATTATATACAGCATTAAAATAGGAATAATTCCAATGCAATAATTTTGTACTTGATTGTTACGCATCTGAGTAGTGTCTTGTTTTATATACCATGTCACTTCAGAACATCTTTAATCATGGCTCTCCACATCTTTCTGTCTGTTATAATTTTTTAATGTAATCGTTTACCCTTTGTCTCTGACCTGTCAATTATTTAAACAAACCCGTAAAGTAGCTTACTTGCTGTTTATTTTGCCTCTCTTAATTTCAATATATTAAATGGGTATTAAATTCCAAACCATTTTTCCTTATTATTTACCAAGTATCTCTTTATGATTGTAATTATAAATTCCCTTGTTATTCTTATTTCTCTGAAAAACACTTGATTTCTCATATGCTATATCTATAAAGAGCTAAATTAGAAGATTATGCTGCGCCAGCTCTCTTAGGGGCGAATAGATTGTTTGGAAAATCGACATATTAGATGGGCCTGGATTCGAACGTCATACCTCTTAGGGGCGAATAGACTGTTTGGGAAATCGAAATATTGGATGCGCTTGAATTTGAACGGTAGAACTGTTAGGGGTGTATAGACTGTCTGGGAAAATTGAAATATTGGATGTGCTTGGATTCGAACGGTAGAACTATTAGAGGTGAATAGAATGTTTGTAACATTGACATATTAGATGGGCCTGGATTTGAATGTCGCCCTTTGGCTATGGCGAGAAAATAAAATCAATTCCAGCTTTTTAAGTGTTTAATCAGCTTAGCTTCATCCCGAAAAAAGGCCACATGAGAGACTCAAGAAAGCTCTTCTCTAATATGTTAAATAAGGAAAGCTTACCTTTTAAATCAGCATTCAAAAAACGCAAGTATTTCAGCCATCAGGCAGTCCAAATAGCATTGTACTTGATAAATATCTGCAAAGATACAGAAGCTTGCCTCCAAAGCTCAAAGCATTCTGCTTTGGGCATTGTATATTTGTTGACTAGACAGTACGATAAGGGTAAAAAAAAAAACGATGTCTGCAGCTTGGCTGAAGTGCATCAGAAATACAAAACTTATATTAATTTTTTTCTATCTTGATGGTGGAGTATTAAGAAACACATTCTGAAATCGATAGCAAAACATTTTTCGCATGTTTCTCTCGAATTTTACTTAGTATATTTAATTAATTTTAAATGTTCCCAGCAGATACACATACAAACTTTGCATATACAAGGGGAGAAATGAATGAATCTTCTGATTTTTAGTTTTTTGTTTTAACAAAAATGGTTCATTACTTCCTGGGGTTCCTTATACTAAGAAGTGAACAGTTCAGTTTAGACGTGCATAAAGGAGTCTGCTTCTATATCTTTAAATACGTGCACACACATGTCAGAAAGCTGAAAGACACTTTTTATGTGTCGTTGTTCCTTCAGAGTGTGGGCTATTATAGATCTAGAACTGTTGCATTGTGGAACAAAATCCCGAGAGGATACTTCCCTGATCATTACAATCGTAACCTCTTCAAGTCTAGGCTTAACCGTTGTGTATCTTGCATATCTTAATAATATGTACTTCTTCCCTCCCTGTACGACATTACACATCCTCATTTAGAAACTCTCTACCTTGAGTAGCTCTTTGGCTGTGTATTGGGTAAACAATAGTAAAAACATTCTATGATTGCAGCTAATAGTACTGTTTCTCTAAACCCTGTTTCCTCTTTATGAGTACTTATGAGTACTTATGAGTACTTTATGAGTACTTACTAAAAAACTCAACCATTGTCTAGCATACAACCTACACGAAAGAATTACAAGTGATTTAAGATTCTTCGACACATAGACTCTTTTTTGAGAATAACATAGTACCAAATGTAGCTAACAGTGTCTTCTCGTCATTGCTTACCTTGGCCCTACACACAACAATTATATATATATATATATATATATATATATATATATATATATATATATATATTAGGTTGTCCCAAAAGTTCGTAAACACTTGCGAAAAATTGAATTTTTATACATTTTTGCGTTTATATTGTTATAGTGATCTTCATCTTTGTATTCCAGATGGTAATTGATAAAATTGAGTTACGAGTTTTGATTCGTTACTCCTGGAAGCGAGGTCTTTCAACCAGAAAAGCTACAGAAGAAATTTGTGTTGCCGAAGGTGAGGGAACAATTGCATATGCGGCGATCTTAAAGTGATACAAGCGTTTCGATTCTGGCGACATGAGTCTTGAAGATAAGCCTCGTTCGGGACGGCCGTTAAAGTTGGATGATGGAGACTTGCAAACCGGGTTGAACATTGCGCCTTCATAGAACACTCGAGAATTGGCTGATAAGCTTGGAGTTGGCAAATCGACAATTCACCGACATTTGAAGCAACTTAATTTTGTTCACTAAAAGTCGCACCAAGATCCCCACGAACTCACCAAAGCACAAGCCAACAGACGAGTTGTAATTTGCCGTCAGTTGCTCAGCAATCCATTGGACGAGCGTTTTTAGAAGCGCATTGTGACATCCGACGAGAAATGGGTCTATCTGGTCCAGCGATGGGTTCAGAAAGTGCAAGAGACACCGTCGGTTCCAAAACAAGATCGATTCGGCAAGAAAGTCATGTTATGCGTTTGGTGGAACTTTGAAGAAATCGTGCATTTTGAGTTTGTTCTGAATGGTCGTGCCATAAGTGCCGAACTTTACTGTCAGCAACTTGAGCGGGTCTACGAAAAGTTGAAGCAAAAGTACCCGGCTCTGATCAATCGAAAGCGCGCTTTGATGCAGCAGGACAATGCCAAGCCACACACCACCAGGAAAACCAAAGACAAGTTTGAAGAGCTGGATGGCGTTGAGGTGCTGCCACATCCAGCCTACAGTCCTCACTGTGCTCCATCAGATTTACGACCTTTTCCGCTTAATGCAACACTTTTTGAAGGACCGCCTATTCGACTCGTTTGATGAAGTTGAGGAAGCGTGTCAAGAATTCTTTGATTCGAAGCCCACCGAATGGTACTTTGACCAGATTCGAAAGCTTGCAGGTCGATGGCAGAAAGTCTTGGAAAATGATGATCTTTATTTTGAGCAATAATGTTTGTTTTTTTTTGCGAGTAAAATTTCAATTTTTTGTAAGTGTTTACGAATTTTTGGGACAACCTAATATATATATATATATATATATATATATATATTCAATCATATTAACGCTATATCTAACTTGATATAGATCTCTTTACGATAAAAAAAACCCTGCTTGTTAAAATATCATTTTATCAGTAAACCACTGAAAAAGCAACAATTTTAGCACTAAGCATCATCACAACTCCATACAATATATATATAAAAGTGTGTAGCTTGATATTACAAGACATACTAAAAGCGAAGCAACCGGTTCAGGCCTCTACGGTTCAGGCCTCTACGGGAAATTCAAACTTGGAATAAAATAAACTATGAAATGTGTGATGGAAAGAAAAAAACTATGAGCTAAAGACAAATGATGCTTTTATCTCTCTCTCTCTCCCTCTCTCCCCCTCTCTCTCTCTCTCTCTCTCTCTCTATATATATATATATATATATATATATATATATATATATATACCAGGCCCTTGATAAGGCGCAATCTTCAACAGGGTGACTAAAAATTTCGTTCCAAGGGACATCATAAAGAAAATTGCGTAACGACTTCATGTTTGCTTTATGAT
This sequence comes from Ascarosepion bandense, assembly GCA_037127315.1. Classification (NCBI taxonomy): domain Eukaryota; kingdom Metazoa; phylum Mollusca; class Cephalopoda; order Sepiida; family Sepiidae; genus Ascarosepion; species Ascarosepion bandense. The sequence continues at coordinate 469,567 of JBBBDQ010000939.1, forward strand.
AGCATTAAGTTATACAGCTGGTAGGAGGTTCCTGGAAGGAGTGGGAGCGGAAAGAGATATTAACAGAAACCACAGATGATCAGAGTTACCAAGAGAGTAGAGTTGTATGGTATGGCAAGAGTCAGTGATAGAAATAAAGCAGACACTTAAAAGGAAAGCGAGTCCTTCCAGGATACTGGGGGAACTCGTGAAAAATGACAGACTGGACGCCAGCAAAATGAGCGATTGAGGTTTTCAGCCACTTGACAAAGTCGGCATTGAAGTCATCGAACACAAATATATTAGCAAACGGGTGAGAGAAAATGGCCTTGTCTATATTATCTGAAATACTGTCTAGCAAGGAACAGCCAATAGAAGGAAGGAGCGGTACAAAGAAAAAAAAAGAAAGTTGAGTTTAGTAGGGTAGAGATGGGGACACATATAAGGATGGTCTGTGGTTTTAAGAGAAATCAACTTAGTCAGGGGGGAATATTCGCTGACATAAACACCCGGCCGTGCATGTATGTAGACATTAGAGTTCTTTTTAAAAAGTGGGAGATAACCAGGAATAAAGAAATCGAGAAATCTGAAGAGAAGATTGTAGTGGGGGCACGCTGGGGTAATAGATAGCGGCTCGGATTGAAGAATTCGTATGGAAAGGTAAGAATCCATCTCTTCTCCGCCAATTATGGATCAATAGCACAGCAGACTGGTTCCTATAGCCTTTGGTGGCAACCGTCTTCTCTGGCATGAGTAAGAAATTCTTGGATTTGGGTTTTTAGTGGCTTTGAAAAAATTATCTGCTGGGACACAGATGGTGGAATTTGAAGTTTTAACTGTAAAATTCTTTTTTAAATAACAGCTCAAATATGTTTTTCATATACATACTTGGCATACTGGTTAGGTTATTTGAGCATAACATACATGTTTGATACGATAATATAGAGAATAATCCTTTGTTTCATTATAGTAAAAGCCAAGACGATATATTGCGTTCAACACTTTTGTTGGTTTCTTGCCTAGCAATGACAGAAACGATATATTCCGAATTTGAACTGTTAACCCGGGAAAATATTTTGGCATTGAAATCGTGAAGACGTTAAATTTGTACTAAAATTATGATTTGTGATAGGTCAAGAAAGTATCTGTTATTTTGTTTGTTTGTTTGTTAAAGTACGTATATATGATCCGAGAGAAATCACACGCACACGCACACACACGCACGCACGCACGCACGCACACATACACACACATATAAATATATATAGAGAGAGAGAGTGAAGCGTGCAAAGCACTAGTAATAAGGTACCAATTAACATACTGGTAAAGTGGAAGTACACTCTTCTTTTTCAGAGTTGGAAGACATTCAGAAGCTGTGGAAGAGAACGACGTGTTGAAACGCACAGGCAGAATTGCAGACACACCTCAAGTGGCACAGGCATATAATGTTTTGTGCGGCAAATCACGTCGACTCTCTCTGCAGTTCGGTCCTATATTTTATTTCGTGAGACACAAAGGCAAATAAAGACCGAGAAGAAAATGTTGCCTTAGTTTTTACTAATTTTATTGATACCAATAATGGTTTTCTAGGCCAGTAGGCAGGTCATTTCCTCGTGGCATATAGTTTAATACTTCTTAACGAATTTCGTTTCGATCAGTCGTCAGCGTAGTCGTCACCATAATTAGGTGATGTTGACATCTAGGAATAATTGTTTGATTTATTTATTTTTACTCCGTTTGTTTTTTTTTTTGTTTTTTTTTTGTTTAACGGGATATCAACTAAATGTGGATCATTTAATGCCGAAATTTATTTTCTTGTAAACATTAGTAATTTCTTTTACCAACATGCATTGCTGGTAATATTTTTTTCTTTACAAGAATGTATTGCTGGTATTATTTTTACTATGGAAATGCATTGCTGGCAACGTCACTATAAAATATATTTTTAGACTTTCATATTGTTTTGACACAAGTTTGGGGGTTAACTATTTTCCCATAGCGAAACAGGATTGTAAGTGGATGACTAATATATATATATATATATATATATATATATATATATATATATATATATAAGTTTGTCACTTAACTGAGCAGCTATACTTTTAGCCATTTTCGAGGATAAATGCTTTTTTTTTTACGTGTAACAGAATGTATTTGTTCTTATGTATGTTGTAGAGTAGTGTGCATGTGTTATGTATGTTTTTGGTGATGAGGTTAATTTAAACACAGAGACCTACCAATCCCCATCCGAAATATACTTGTTGACTATACAAATATCACAGCATCATCTACATGAAAAACAAAGAAAGACTAGAAACAATGGAGGCTTTATTGATAGAAAAGAAAACCCCAACACGCAATAATATCAACTACGAACACACTAACAACATGGTTACCGTGTTTGGTACAAGAAAGTATAGCCGAAAGCGCTCGGATAAACAAAACATTTAAATAGTTTTTATATAATTTATGCCCTCAAAAAAAAAAAAAAAAATCACATAAAAAGATTACATCAGAAACTTAACCAAGTCTGTTATTTTTATGGATACACAGACGTATATACACCCACAATTTGAATAAAACTGAAGTGCAAGATGTATCGCAAGGGATAATTTCAGTTTATGTCTAGTAACACTGCCCTGGGCAAACGGAAAGAAACGTATAGACCGAAATGTTCGGCTCTCTGAAATCACTTGTTTGATTACCTCGGTATAAAACTTAATACAATTTCTTAGAAATGTGATATTTTAAATGAACGAAAAAGTTTAGATTTGAAATTTTATCATTTTGTTGTCAGTAAAGCGGCAGGTACCCTACGACTATAATAAAATATAAATTTGTTCCCCACTGTTTCTCGGCATGAGATTTTCCTATCTTGTTCGTGTTGAGACCCGCTAATTATAGATAAGCCTGTCATCTAATTTATTTTATCATTGTTGTTATCGAAAGAAGAAAAATATCAACGCTGTTTGTCATGTAAGTAAAACCCCAGGGTAGAGATTTCATTAATTCTGCGAATAAATTCTAGAAAAGTAAGACAGTATTTTTATTAAATGTAGAATTTATTATTGAGTTCGATTATGAAAATTTACTTATATAATACATATAGGTAAAATCAATAAGACTAATAATCGAATTTATTTTGAACAAGAAATATTTATCTTTCTTTTCAATTCACTTAATCCACTACTTACATTATTCAGTAGCGACTATTAATCACATTGTTCGATTATATAGTTATAATTTATTATATATATATATTATATTATAATTTATTATATATATATATTATATTATAATTTATTATATATATATATTATATTACAATTTATTATATATATATATTACATTATAATTTATTATATATATATATATTATATTATAATTTATTATATATATATATTATATTATAATTTATTATATATATATATTATATTATAATTTATTATATATATATATATATTATATTATAATTTATTATATATATATATTATATTATAATTTATTATATATATATATATTATATTTATTTATTATATATATATATTATATTTATTATATATATATATATTATATTTATTATATATATATATATATTATATTTATTTATTATATATATATATTATATTATAATTTATTATATATATATATTATATTATAATTTATTATATATATATATATATATTATATTATTTATTATATATATATATATTATAAATTAAATTATTATATATATATATTATATTTATTTATTATATATATATATTATATTATAATTTATTATATATATATATTATATTATAATTTATTATATATATATATTATATTATAATTTATTATATATATATATATATTATATTATAATTTATTATATATATATATTATATTATAAATTATTATATATATATTATATTATAATTTATTATATATATATATTATATTATAATTTATTATATATATATATTATATTATATAGTTATAATTATAGTTATAATTTCAGATCAAAATTAACTTAATTACTCCTATTACAGACTTATGGCGTTCCCCTCCCAATAATATCAAACTTACGTCCAATTTGCTTCGAGAAAGCTTAATTACAGGCGGAATTGCTAGGAATTCGATGACTCGCGGATAGGTCTATATCTACCTATTTAGACTTATCTGTTATTTCTCTCGATTTATCTGAGTGACATATTTGTTATTATTTTCACACTTGTAGTATTAGCAGCAATCGTTTTGGAATAGTGAAATATGCCTTCTAAAAACTGAGTAAGTTACAGGAACATTTCGCTCGAAACAAAGAAAAGAGCGCTTATGTGATATCAGTCCTTTTATATGGTAGTGAATATTTGACAGTTTCTTCACAAATGAAGAGGAAACTTTAGGCAACAGAAATTTGGTGAGAATGGACAAAATAGGGGCGCAATAATGAAACAAAAAGGACTCTTATACTCAGGACGTGCGTAATGAGGATCCGTAATGAGGATCGGATAGGAATGAGAAATCGGAGAGCCGAGTTTGAATTCCAGTTGAATTCGTTGCATTCACTTACGCGCAAATACTATTGAGAAAGGTATTAATAGATCTCTTCTTTCTCCAGCTAGCAGGATCTATAACCTTGGTTGGCAACCAGTCTATCGCAAAAAAATGACAGAAAATGCGGGAAAATATTTTGCCTATTCAGTTATGAATCAAAAATCATGATCACCAAAGCTTGTATCATGTATGGCACTGAAACCGACTTGGAATAATAAAGTAAGTGGAAAATTCTAGGAAACATAATAATGAAAGAGAGATTGGAGAATCCGACACTCGCAGGAGGCAAGAGGATCAGAAGAAAACGGCAAAATATCTACGCACGAACTGTGTCAATGGATGGCAGAGACAGGGGTTGGAAGAGATGGTAAAAAGACAAACCTTGCTAAGAGCTATAAAGAATAGAAAGTTGTGGAGAGCAAGGATCGTCAATGAAGAAGAAGAATCGTAGTAGTCATGCTTAAATTACAATAACTGTTTACCTTTCCGCAGACAAATAACTTATGAAAGCTTATAAAATATTAAAAACAAGAGTATCCCTGGCGTCAAAAATATTTAAAAGAATTATATATATATATATATATCATTAAATTGTTTTTTATATAAAATTAATATTGTTTACATTGCGATACGGAAATTTCTATGTTTCGAGGTTTTTACTTCGTCCTCAGGCAATGTTAGAGCATTCGTGTAAAAATAATTTTCATTTGAATATAAGAAACAATACGTTTGTTATTTATGACTGTTTAAATTAAAAAAATATTGGAAATACATTATTTCTTCTTTTAAACTTAACGGCAAAGTGTCAGTTGATCAAAACCCTTGACCAGAATACATTTCCGTTGATATATCTCTTATTGTTACAATATATATATATATATATATATATATATATATATATATATATATATATATTCCATTTGTAAACGAGTTAATACGCGATCTAGGTTTCTACCATGAGTAGTGTCTTCAGACGATTTGCAATAATTATTGCAAATCGCCTTAAGACACCATTCATAGTAGAAACCTAGGTCACGTAATAATTCGTTTACAAATGGAAAATATTCAAAAGTTCTACAATATAATTGTATTGGACACGTTTTAATACAAATGTGCACTGGTAATTAAACAATCAATCAACGAATATATATATATATATATATATAGTCATCCGGAAACAGATCTGTTTTGCTGTATCACAGCTCATCAGTTGGCGTCAGTCGGCGATTCTACATCTGCGCTATGGGCGTTCAGCAGAAGGAGGCTTTTAGCGTATGATGGACCATACGCCAATAGCCAGAGTGCTCTAATTCATTACTGAATAAGGGATGCGTAGATGCTAGAGTAACTACTGTTTTTTTAAAGTTTACCAATCTTCCACAGTGTGTGAGAGCGTAATATATATTAATAAATATACATATTATCTTACGTCTATGGCACGGGTCGGTGTTTCATGCGTTATGCAGTTATCAGGTGCATATTTCAAACGGATAGTTATATATATATATATATATATATATATATATATATATATATATATATATATATTGATGCATGCTTTATTAAAAATGATGCATGTTTCATTAGTCAAGTTTTGTCTAATTATCGTTGAAAGATTATTAATACTTATTATTAATATTTATTAATAAAAGCTTCCAAAACTATATAGTTGACGAACAAATAAGATGCTTTCTTAGAAGTTTCAATACTAAGCATGGGAAGCGCAGTGCTGCCTCAATTAATCTCAAACATATTAATTTCCTATATCGCAATCAAATGCATACAAACTATAAACAAGATGAAAATATACAAAAATAAATAAATACAAATATATCTACAACAGATCCTAGCAAAAAAATTAAGTTAATCACATCTTACTCTAAATCTCGTATATCCAACTCATCCATTCGCAACGACTCTTCTTCTCCGGTTAGCGATTTGAAAAATACCAACATAGTTTACGAATTCAAGTGCCCTTTGGGAGATAGTATCTCCGACGGATTAAACAATATTTATGTTGGTCATACCATAAACTCCTACGACTATTTTCTCTGAGCATGACAGGATGAAAAATATACATATATATCCTCTGTATTATGAAAATGCTCGTTGTATATATATATATATATATATATATATATATATATATGTGTGTGTGTGTGTGTGTGTGTGTGTGTGTGTATATATATATATATATATATATATATATATCTATCCCTGTTGATATCTTGATCTTCCACACTACTTCGAACAAAAGGTCAGGAAGGAAACTACTATCAATACTGAAAAGAGTGCTAATAACTGCTGGACTTGAGAAATCTATTTACCAGAAAAATTGTTTTAAGAGAACGATTTTATAAATTTCTACCGAAGTTAGTCCTGCCTTCTCTTGAATGAATGCCGAATATTTCCAGTGACGGCTAAAACCAGACAAAAAATTTAATAGCATCGTTGGAACAAGAGGAAATAAAAATGGTTTTAGTATATCGTCTGGAATTAGCAGGGAATTCCAGGTTTGAGAATTCTGTCCCAATGAAATAAGCTACCAGTATACATTTTTGTTGTTTTTTGAATTATACAGAAATACAACAAAACTTTAATTCATATTATCTATATAACAAATAAAATTAATGAAACAGATTTGTCGAAACTATCACTCACTCTGATTGTAATATATCGAGTAAAACGGCTACTTCTGGTTTGTGGTATAAAAACAAATTATTAATAACAAGAGAAGTCAAAGATTGCAAACCTCCGGCAAAGTAATACTGACATCATTTCAGCGATTAGCAAGAGATGATTATTAAAATGAGAAAGAATAACTGCAATGAACATGACCGTTTTTCTTATTTGCTTTTAGATAATAAATTCATATTATAAATTAAAAATTAATCTGCGAAAATTTGTGGAAGTGTTTCTTTTTACTTTATACTAAAAAAATTAGTATTTGACTCATTCATTGTACATTTTATCAATTTTTTGGTTGCTTTTTGATAATAAATATTCAATTTATGCTATAAATAATAATATGTTCGTAGAAAAAATAGCGCGTTCACTAAATGTAAGGACGTAAAGCAATCTAGGAGAGGTAATTCTGCATTTTGCATATGGAACGTACAAAAAAAAAAAAATTAATGAAAATGGGAAATAACCCAAAAAGTTTATCCCGTACCGGATCGAACCCAAAATCTAATCAGTTCAAGCCAGCCATGAAGCCAATCATCCCTGAGGGGTTCATCCGAATCCATCCGGCAGGTCTTGAGATATCTTGATCACAAACAGACTAACAAACAGACAAATGCTATCAGATACAATACTTCTGCTTTAAGGCGGAGGCAATTATTAGATATGTAACAAACATTGCATTCATTTTATTTATATTTATTTCTTAACGCTGATTATATTTGAATTGAGTGTGCAGAGGCAATTTTTAATATTTTTTTATTAATAATGGTGACTAATCCAACTTCCCGTTTAATCTTGTTTCGTCAGCTTTTATTCGAGAAACCTAAAAACATTGGCGGAATAAGAATAAAAACGTTTTACCGTTTTCATAACAACAAGGTTCTTTCTCAAGAACCAGTGTCAACCAAGAATAGAAAATAGGAATTAATCAAAGACTAAATACCATTGTATAGAAAGTATATTAGTTACAGCAGCAAAGGAAAACATGGATACAAGACGACTTTAATAAAGGGGACGTTACTAAAGAGAAGGTTTTTGGTGCTGAACCAAAAACTGGTTATTTTGATGCGTGATACAAGTATGTTACTGAAATTTACAATTTTTGGTGTCAAATTTGCTCCAGTATACATCAACAGCCAGTTCGAATTGTCTATTAAAAAATATAACAAAAAAAAAAGAAAAAAAAAAGAAAAAAGATTGACACTGGAATCAAAGCAAAACTTAATGATAACTGTACTTTGAAAATAATGATATAAATATATTGTAAATGGTTTCATTTTAAGTTAAGGGCAATACGGGATACACACTTCGGTGATCATGTCTCGATTCATGAATGACGTATGTTACCATTTCGTTCTCAGATAGGCTGGTTGCTAAATCAAGGCTACGAGACCCAGTCTGCCCTGCTATTCAACGAATAGCTTGGGGAGAAGAGATGGATTCATATCTTTCTCAAAAGTAAGTAAATGACGTGTGCTGATACCTTGATCGTCTCCAACATTGTGCAGAATGTTTTTTGTGGTCAGGTTTATGAGCGAATTTCGGCCATTCGCGATCCATAGTTTGTGGTGCCACGGATTCTGTCTCAGCAATGCGAAATAAACAGCAGCAAAAGCTGGATAGCTCAACTGCCTTCGGTCTTGCAACGTAATTGATACAGCTGAATGACATATGTAAGCTAGTCTACACGTCAACACTGCGCCATTTACCGTAAGCTTTCTTTAAACTTAACTCAAAAACGAAGGATTTGCGGACATATGTTTTTATGAACTTTTGGTTTGAGGAACCCACCCCAAAGTTTGTAAAAGTATTTTTGATACCCAGTGTATATTTATTCGGCGATATGGATTTATTTAAAGCATATATGGTTTCTTAAAAGATGTGTATTCAGTTTTTGGTTGGATAATGCTGAAAATTCATATACTCATGCTCAGTCTGAGAAACGGGTAAGCAACACAATAGTGAATGAATAAGAGAATGAAGTATCTTTTTAAAATCAATTTACCACAAGCAAGGCATAAAGCTACTAAGACGTAAGGGATTAATGGGGGTGAAAGAGAACGAGAAGACTTTAGAAGGAACGCAAACCCAGTCCTAAACAGATGTTATATATTATAGTTTCTTTTTTGACGGAAACAATTCTTTTCAAACAAAATGCTGGGGGGACCCCCAGGGTATCTGATCAAAGGTGATGGTACAAACGGCGAATGTTGCAATTACAGGATCGACGAGGTTGAATGATGACGGAAATTAAACCTCATAAATTCATAAATTCTTCAACTGCCATCACTACGGCGATTATTCTCAAAGTTCTTGGCCTCAACAAATTCGGGGCGACGATTAAACTCTTCCAATCATAAAGCACTTAGTGGGGTACCACTCAACCCGAATTCTTCACAAAAATCAGTTTCCTATAATCATTTCACAATCTTCTTCTTTATCTTCTTTGTCCTTCATCGTTACCGTCAGCAACCAAAAATACAATCTGCAATAAACTCTGTCGAAGACAATAGGACCATACCCAAATATAAATAAAATATAAAATATATTTTCTTTTTCTTTTTGATACATTCAGTGACATGCCACGGGTTAGGAAATTGTTTGGTCAGAGTTGTCAGCACCCCTAATCGGGGAGACCCTGATTTTATTCAATCGTACGCTTCAACGGTTGTGATCTGACTCCTTAAAATCAAAATCAAAATTACTACTAAAAATTTTCTGTCAGCTTCACGTCACTTTCGTGCTATTGACAGCTATCTTCCGGTGCAAGCCCAGATGTGGGACACAAACCTTTGACCTTGCAAGACAAGTTAAAAATTCAAATGCGAAATATTTTCCTTTTTGCACATCTGGCTGACCAACAAAATACATTTCACTCAAATCTCAAAATATCTCTCATTGAGCGCAAATTTTCTTTGTCAAAAATCTAATGATTCTCAAAAATATCATCTAACGAATATTTAACACAGAAAACAAGGGATAAATCTCTGTTGTAAAAAAAAAAAAACGGGGAGGAGTATGAACCGGACTATATCATTTATCCAATGAGCATGGAAACAATAAAACAATCTACCTCGTGGATTGAATAAAGGGTTCGTCCAAAATTCCGAGTACGGCTGACATTTGAAGAAGGCTGTAGAGTAGTTGAAATAGAAAGTCAGATAGCAAATTTTTATATGCATCATTCCTCATGGTTTTACTATAAAAGTACAGTGAGAGAAAAGAAGGAATTAAGCCTTGCTAATAAAATAGTGTTATTATATGATTAAAATTTTAAAACAGAAATGCACTGCAAAAAATGTTAATACAGAAAGAAATGAAGGGCTAAGGATTTTTGGTGTAACAATAGAGATGCATTGTTAAGGATTTACGAAGAAAGACAGATGCCTCGGTTATGACTTTACCATATAACTGCACTGCAACTGAAGAGAAACGGTTATATGTGGTCACGGAATACTGCAGTTATTATTGACGGAATAATGTCCACACACACACACACACACACACACACACACACACACACACACACACACACACACACACACACACACATCGTATTTTCCTATTTTTCCTAGGATTTTCCTATTTGTTTTTATTACAGACTTATCTTAAGGAGCTGGTCCGTTTCTCCTTTATTTCGGCCAATGGCAGTTGTAAGGTTAACATTTCGGCTGGATAACAGCCGAAACGTCGTGAATATGACAACAGTCCGAACAATGTAAATAGTGAAAACAATTACAATACCTCATCCCAGAAATATATATATGCACATTGAACATTATTAAACACCATATTTCTGCTGTTTTCTTCAAAAACTTGTAAAATTTATAATATATTATAGAAAATGGAAGACTTCAAACCTTGTTGTTTCTAATAAAAATAATCCCTCAAATATAAACTAGCGATGACGAATATAGAGTATGAGTTTCAATGCTCAGTACAAGACTGCGTCTCTTGTCATAAATCAATTACCTATATTGGACATACTACGACTTTTTGAGAGAACGTCTTACATGCCACCTATTCAACCACAGTGCAATAAAATGAATGATTAGCCCATAATTTAAAAGAATCTTTAAAAAAGGTTTTATTCGAAAACACGAAAATACTATTTAATATCAAAATCAGTTTTTAAAAATAGGCAAACACTCACTCGATGTCCAGTTACATACGGGATAGGTTTTAAAGAAAGCTATGTTTCAAAAACTCAAAATAATTTGTATTACAGTAAAAACATGAGAATAAAATCACAACATTGGAAACAATACACTAGAATGGCCAGTGAAGTAGCCGAAAGCGCTTGGAAAGTTAATAATTATGGAACAACTTTATATTTATTATCTCCAGAAAAAAAGAAACCTGTAAAAATACTGTAAAAATTAAATAAAAAAATCTTCTTTGTTGGTCGTTTTTAACGACACATGTCTTAAAAAAAGATTACTGCTTTTATATATATATATATATATATATATATATATATATAAAGAAAATGCTTATATGCATACCTATATTTTTATTGCTTTAAACATTGTTTTAGTCAACATCCGTATTTCAAATAGACGCCTCGTGTTTATTTTAAGCAGTATGTGTCGCCCTGCACACAGGGAAGGAAGGTAGGGTTTGAAGGAGGACGCAGGATCGAACAAGAATATATATATATATATATATATATATATATATATATATATATATAACGATGCAGTTTTGAATTTTGTCATAATATATGAAAGTAGTTCAGAGTTAAATGTCTATTCAAAAACAGTCATTACTATAAACACATCACGCACTGCAACTATACTCTAAGATGAAAATAACACTTTTATAATAAAATAATAGTGTTAGATTTTTAGTATTTTGTGTTTTTGAAATAATATTCATAAAGAATAAAACAAAACGTCTTATCATTGCAATGAAAAGTGGCTTTCAGTTATTTTTTTCTTTCAACATGCATTTTCATATGTTATCAAAGTATTGATTCTACCGAGAGACATACATCGTTACGCTGTGGTGTAAATGTGCTGTATGAAGAAGAATCGAGAAGATGAAATGTTTAAATGTGGCCCACGGGTAAATTAACAAGCCGGTGTCATCACTCAAGGAAGAAAGAATTTAATTCCTGTCATACAATCCTTGTCATCTTTCATAGCGTAGATACGGATCGGCTATATTCACTTGGTGACAGAACACAGTGAATATAGTAGAGTGATAACTTGCGGGTTCTGTGTTTTCAATGTTAAGCAGATAAAAAAACTAAAACTAAAAAGGCGGGAAAGCAATTTGATAAAAATCAGCCAGTAACACTGAAGACGCCATTTTTCTAAGTTATCTTTTACGGGAGTTAATCATTTCTTGTGCGCCGGGAATCGATTATCGATTGGGACAAAAGAACGCGACGGCAGCAGACCAAAGTATATTTGCGTTAACCTAATGCCATACAATAGAAAGCGAAACTTTATTCACTGAAGAGAGAGAGAGAGAGAGAGAGAGAGAGAGAGAGAGAGAGAGTAGGATGCAACTTTTAAAATGGATTTTATTCTTCGAAAGACAAGCAATAGACATGTTATGCACTACAGACTGGTTTCAAAATGATATTCTTTTAAGCTGCACGTAGATAAAAACAAACTAACAAATATACAAATAAAAAAAGAAAAATTCTTCGGGCTACCTCGATTAATTCTTTTTTACGGGGACCTTTCGCTTGATAAACCTGAGACCTACGTTCGATATTTTCTGGCTCGTAATCGATCACAGTATAAAAGGAGACTATTATATCAGATTGTAATCTGGCATCGAAATAGAAAAATTTGGAGTTGGTGGGAAAGGAATTGGACTATTTTAAAAGACATGACCTTTCTTTGACTTCTTGACTTCTCTTACAAACCAGACGTCAAATTTACGCATTGTTCGTACTTGTTCCAAAATCCAGGCACAACACACAGGGTCGAGGGAGCAAGATTATTAATCAAATAGTTGTACTAAAGACATTTTCTTTCTGTTAGCTTGAGTCATAAGTAATTTCCGAGTTAGCGAATCAATTGTTATGACAAATGTATCAACCTTACTTCTAATCATACATGGAAGTCAAGAATAATTTAGAGTAAGCTAACATATGACAATATTAAAATAAAAAAGCAGTGTATTGACATGGATAAATCTCCATGGTTGAGCCGAAAAGTTGAGCTTAAAGAGGAATGGTCATAATGTGTTTGTGGTAGGATAGTCAGGTATTATACCTTTAGAGCTCTTATTGTACAAAATGTGCTAAACGCACATTTATACGTCCAGAAGCTGGAACGTAGCTATCCAGATTAAATTGATAAGTGTCCCACGCTTATTAATGAAGATATTTTCTTCTCCTGCATGACAACGCAAGGACTCAAAGCAAAAATAACATAGGACAAAAATTGTGGAAATCGTTTGCTTTGCTCTACTCCACTCCACTGTCCATTCATTTAATATTGCAGCAACAATTACCTACAGTTTTTGATCGTTGCAACACCGAGAAAACATTCCCTAATGTAAATCAGACTCAAGAGATGGTCGAAAGGTTTTCCATATCAAAATCTATCTATCTATCTATCTATCTATCTATCTATCTATCTATCTATCTATCTATCTACTTTGACGTAAATGTTCTCAGTAGTACACTTACAAATGTTTTCAGCTCATTTCTATTTCTGTCGCTTACAATCTTCCGGAAATCTATAGGCTAAGACAATTGCATTCCATATTTGCAGACGCAAGTAATATCTTGAAAGAATTTAAAACCTTGCCAATCTTTGTTAGACACAAAAAGTCATTTTGTGTCGTTGTAAAACCGTTTTATTCAGAGAATCCCCAGAGTTGAAAATCATAGTTAAATATAATACGGTCTTCAAAATTTCAAACTAAATTGAAGCTGCCAGGTAAAATTGTTCTCTGCATTTGGTGTAAATCAAAGAGAATATTTCTATTCTAGAAGTTTTGTTTTGAGCAAACTGTTACTGTACAATGTTAAGACAAGCAATTGATTTGTTTGAAGGATTCATTGAAATAGAAAAAAGACGATATTGCTGTATGATATAAAATTACTAGAAATACACTTTTAAATAAAAAATAGCAATAATGCCTATTTGTAGTAAAACTTTCAGAAATACATTTTAAATAAAAAAATTACTAACAATACAATAGTTGAATTACGAGCATGAAAGAATTCATGAGATTAATCCTTATATCATACAATTTATTAAGTCAAACTATATTCCAAAATATCAACAAAACTACAACATAAAACAAATCACTGCCTCTAGTCCAAACAAACATGTATATGCACAACAGCTGTGTATCAACTACCTTGTTTTCAATTGTGAAAGTAGAATAATACATACCATATCTTTATTACTTCCAAATAAAATTAAATTTCGGCATTAAATGACCCATAATGAAGTTGATATGTTGTTTAACAAACAAATCGGTTCACACACACACACACACACACACACACACACACACACACACACACACACACACACACACATGTATCATTCATTTTTATATATTTTGTAATGGAGTATTGGTTTATATAAGACAGAATTGTTATGATTTAGCGAGTGCGGGTGATAGATGCATTCTTTGCGTGTAAGGACCAATTTTGTGCGCCTGGGTGACGAAAATCTCTGATTAATGAACATATGATCCGCCTTTTTCCTTCTATCCGTTCGTCGGATCTCGTCACACGTTCTGCAAAATAATATCATATAATAAATATCTACTGATATATAATGCTTATGTTTACACAGAAATTAGGTACCACTCATTAGACCAATGTTTCTCAACCTTTATAGCTTCATGTCCCTCTTATAGAATAAGTAAAACTCTGAGGAGCACTTTATATTTTAATAAAGAAAAATTTGTCATGAAATTTGAAAATAAGAAACTTTGGTTGAGTATTTCATAAAAAGATTAGTGCAGATTTTATTTAAACGGATTTATAAAGTATCTGCTACTTTTTCTTAGATCGGCCGATATTGACTGATCTAAATCTTTGAAGGAGGCAAAAGGAAAAGGATAATCCACTCCTTAAATATTAAGAAATTTAACATCCAGTTGAAACTATCACATGACAAAGAATTGACTTAGAGATGAGAGGTATATGGCTGGTGTCTCTAGCTTTTTTAGAATAAAGATTTTTTAAATGTAAACATAATGCTTAAATTTTACTGGCTCTGACTTGGGGTGCACCTGAATACCTTTCAAGGCGCATTAGTGAGAAACGCAGCATTAGACGGGCGTCAGGTTGCACACTAAAAAGCTTCGGTGAAGAGCAAAAACGTTATCAATTGTATTTGACACTAGTAAACTGACTATTTCATTAGAATATAACATCAGGCTTTCATTTAATTTAGGATACTATGTTATTATTATCATTATTAGTTTATTTTGTCTATCTCTCAAAATAAAATAAAAATTATTTAATCGTTGGAAATTTAGATATGCATTTTTACTGCTTCCAAAAAAAAAAAAAAAACAACTGAAAATTGTCCCCACCCACCAAAAATAAGGTTGTGCTAACCTATGGATTATTACTCCTGAAAATCATTGTGTCGTTAATAGAAGTAATAAAAATGAAACGAAAATGTTCATTTGTTTGCTGAAGCGGTGAAAATACCGAATTAATTGCTGTATTATTCTTTTTAGGATGTGCGTTGTGGAGCAGTGGATAACGACTCGGAATGACAAATCGGTGAGCTGAGTTCGAATTCCAGTTGAATTTCTTGCATTCACTTACGGACAAATACCCTTGTAAAAAGTATTAATCGGTTTCTTTCCTTCAGTTATGGGTTAAATAATAAGACAGACTGGGTTCTATATCCTTGGCTGGCAACCAGCCTACCGCAGAAAGCAATGGCAACCTACTGCGGGATAATCTTCTGCCCAGTCAGTCATACCCAAAGTGTGTATCACGTATGGCATTTAACTGACTAATTATTCTTTTTGACATTCGAATTCATTTTACCGAGACCCGGATACCATTTCGGCTGTCTTCATTAACTAAAGAAAAAAAACCGTCGCAGCCCACCTACATTTTCTCAGCTGCCCTGAAGTGGAAAAACTATCATGAATTAATTGCTAGGTCAGGTGCTAAGAAAATTGATTCACTGTGTCGTGCGAAACCTTTCTTTTTTCTGTCCAGAATTCATCTGACATATCTATAAGGCTTGCTGTCCCATATGGTCCAATGCCCTTGATATTTACTCAGAGCTTTTTGATAAGATCTAAAAAAGAATCAGCAATATTATTGGTCCTGATATAACAGCTCGGTTATTCGGTTTTCACTTTGACTCTCTGTGACTTTTCAATAAATCATGGTAATGGTTTAGATGAACTATTCGCTATGGTATCTAGATTTTTAAAAAAAAGATTTGAGCGCAGTACTAGACTGGCATCGAGATTTCATCAATTTACAGATAAACTAGCAAGTTATTGCCGTAAGTTTTATGCTAACAGTTTCTTTTCTCGCAATTCTCGCCTGCACGACTTTTTTCTGCTTTATGATTTCTGAAAAAAATTAAATGCAATATCAATCGCCAACAACTGTCCCCCTGATTACTCTTTCATCCTGCCGGTCATTATTCTTGTTGTATGTGTCGTGTCCCTTTAGGACGTAGGCACTTATGGACTTCTACATCTCTCTATCCCTCGTAGCTTTTTAACACGCTTTCTCCTGTTAACCCTCCCAAATTTCGCTCTGTCAACCATTTATTCAGGCTCATCAAGTATCGATGTATTGTCTTACTCTGTCTCCCTTTCCCTCTATCAGATCTGTGAGTATTAGATTCTCCAAGCCCTTCTACCTCATTACATGTCCCAGGAACCTTAGCTGTCTTTTCCTGATGTTAAGTATTAGCTTTCTTTTAATTCCATCCTCTCCAAAATCTCGACGTTGTTCACATGTTTGTTTCAGCATCCCTCTGTAGAACCAGATTTTTGGTTGCTTCAAGTCTCACCTTCATCTTAGATGGTATTATCCAGCATTCACTGTCTTATTGAAGAACAGACATCATATATCAATCCAGTACTCTCGTCTTTCCTTCCAGCGAAACTTTCCTGTTTTTCAATACTCTACTCAGCTTCTAGGATGCTTGGCCATTATTAATGTTTCTGTTATCAGTACTTTACACCCTGTAACCGCTTGTGTCTTAGTAGCTTTACTGCCTTGCATGCCGCGCTAGTAATTAAAACTATTGTTGCTTCTTGCTTAGTCTCTATTCAAGCGTATCGTTCTTGTCCTCATTCTGATCTTCCGATATTTTCATAAAGAACTGCCGCTGTTTACTCAACAATTTCACCTTCAAAGTTTTCATTGTCACTAGGACAATGTAGTCTGTGATCGATGCCGACAAATTATTCATAGTTTCAACACAATCAAAATGACTTCAATTTAATTATTGGTCGCCTCGGGAAGGTTGAAAATCACAAGTAACAAAGCAATTCTAAATTGTCTTGACGCTTATTTTAGTTAAAATGTTATCCCGAGCAGTAGTTTCCTCAGAAAGAGAGAACGCTTTATGTGACCTTTTTTTTTTTTTTTTTTTTTAAATTAATTTGGGATTTTGCAGAAATAATTGTAGCTATACTCTAATACTCAACAACTACGTGGTGAAGAGGTTAGCAAGCCATTTTTGGAAATGGTTACCGCTGTCGTTAGCTTAGATTTCATTCACTGTCCTACTATGAAGTTTTTAGACCAAATTTAGCTAAGTTTGATATATGTGCACAACTTTACCTCTCATAAAACATGACGATATATATTTATATTTTCCTAAATATTATTTTTATAAAAAGTGTGAGTTTTTACATATATTTGTTTCCAATGATTATATGTAGCGATTCTGGGGAAGAAGTTTATTATTCAGTAACAATTAAAACCATATAACTGGCCTCATGTTCAATATTATATTAATACCAGTTTATAATACCGTAATATGACGTTGTTATTGTTCATTTTCACAATATATTTGCTTCCAATTATTTTTATTAATATGCAACAGAGCAGCTCTGTATGCAAAATTCCGATTGGAGATACCGAAATCAAACAGGTGCAAGTTAGATATCTGGGAAGTGTATTAACGGAGGACGGAAAGTGCAACACGAAAATGCAAGGAAGTATTGGGACAGAGAAAGATGCCTTCCAAAAGCTGAGCAAAGTATTAAGAAACAAAAGAAACTCATTCGAAACAAAGCAAAGAGTACTGAACTGTTATGTAGTAGCAGTTCTTCGACATGGCAACTAATGCTAGACAAATTTCTCACAAATGAAGAAGAAACTTGAAGCAACAGAAATGCGATTCTATAGAAGGATGATGAGGATACCATAGACGAAACATGTGAACAGTGACGAAGTACTAGAGGGAATGGCAACAAAAGCTCACTTATAATTTAAATTAACTATTGAGGAAAGAAGGCCTGGAAAAAGTGATACTTACAGGACAGATTGAAGGTCAGAGAGACAGAAGAAAGCAGCAACCAACCTATCTGGTGAGCTTGAGCGAATGGATGGCGGAGAAGAGTTTGGAAGAGACAGCAAAAAGACAAAAGTTAATAAGAGTTACATAGAAGATGATATTCTGTGAAGCAATGACCACTATCGCCTTAAAGGGACATGGCATACAGAACAAGAACAAGTTCTGGAAGTAATATTGTATTATTTAATAACAATTTAAAACCGAGTTTCACACTTTATATTCAGTATAATTTTATACTAAAATTCATTAAAATATTTCGTAAAAATGACTTTATATTGTGTTAAAATCATGAATCTAGTCGGAATATTTTACATGCAAGTTTAAATATATTTCTTCAATTATTATTGATATTGTCTTTTCTTCACATAGTATTTTTTTTATTTCCCGGGTTTATAATTATCTTACAGCAGTTTGCCATTTTTATCAGAAAGAAATTTTCATCTGTTATCGCCTGTGTATGGAAGATAATTCGATTAGAGCAAAAACAGTGACTGGCGATATAGATAAAAATACAGAAATGTAAGTTGTATTGCGTTGTGCATATAAACTCCGCGTCATGCTACCATCATGCTACCGGTGAGGAAAAATGTATATTTATTGATATATACTTAATACCTCTGTTATCAACCACTGTTTTATTAACACTAACACTTAAATGTGTGATTCTATCTCCCTCCATTCCTCTCTCTCTCTCTTTCTTTCTCTCTCTCTCTCTCTCTCTCTCTGTCTATCTATCTATCTATCTATCTATGGTCCTGGGTATGACAATAAACTGTATGCGGAAGCAGGTTCTCTGACTGGGGAGTTGTGGGAAGCATGGAACCACCTCTTAATTACTGTTGCTTCCAGGTTCACCTTGACCCAGGGTTGTAGTACTTGTTATTGTCCCAGCTATGAGCAAATATTTGACTCTCAAATTGGGGTTAGAACACTATGAAAGTATTAACATAGATATTTATAGTAAAGATTCTAAGTATACATTTCGAAAAAAAAATATCGGCAATACAGCCGACACTCAACAAAAACTACTTTACAAAAATACGTCAAAGAAAGCTGATCTACAAACTAATTTCTTACAAAGAATATATTTTATATTTATACTAATCAATTGTAAAAATCTTGTCAGCATTAAATAACCCATTGAGGATGAGATGTCGTAAAACACACAAACCAAACCAAATCTCTCTGCGAGGTTTGTCTGGTATTTATCCAGCCAGTTCTTAAAGATTAAAGATGGCAGGATACTGATTCAACTTCATAATCGGAAGGATATTTTGTGCATCCCAAGGGGTCATCCGAAGTGAGGCACCGCCGAGTGAGCATGTTTCCGGTCTTGACTGTCCAATTCACATTGAATGAGCGAGTAAATTCTTCTCGCCTGGTGCAGGTTTTTTCATTTTTTTCTTTCTTTGCAAAACATCATCTAAACGAGAGCTATTAAAGCGTACCTGGTTAACAGTCCAGATTTAAATATTACGACGTTTGCTTTTTCTAAAGCTAAACACGTCGTTGAAATGCCGTTAAAGAATACATCACCAGACCCATGTTTAGAATCTGTCAGAGTGCGCAATTTATTTATTATAAAATGCACAGGCTGGTGGACGCAATTCATTTTGTTTTATAAAAATCAAGGGGTTTGCGAAAAAAACGTGTATCCACTAAAAGATATATTTAAGAAGTATGTATATATATATATATATATATATATATATATATATATATATGTTTGTCTCTGTGTGTGTGTGTGTGTGTGTGTGTGTGTGTGTAGTCACCCGCAGACAAATCTGGTTCGCTGCATCAGTAGGACTGCTTCGGGCCAGGATTAAAACCCAACCTAATTTACATCAATCGGCGATTCAACCTCTAAGCTATGGGCTCTCGGTAGAGGAAGGCGGACTTTAGCGTGTTATATACAATGTAAGCACATACCAGTAGCCAAGAGTGTTCAAATTCATTGGTGAATGAACAATGAGTAAAAGCTACTGTTTTTTCAAAGTTTACAATTCCTCCATAGGGCTCAATCGGGTGTGAGAGGGTATAAACACACACACACACACACACACACACACACACACACACACACACATATATATATATATATATATATATATATATATATGTTTAAATAAAAATAAAGACAAGAGGAAAACTGTATTTTAATCGCTTACGCATTTCGTCCTCTGGTGGATTTTATCAAGGCAAAAAAAAAAAAAAAAAAAAACGAAATGAGATTTATTCTAAATTACGTATCTATAAACAGTGTTGGCAACAAACAAAGACGCTCACAAATCATTTCAAAAGATTAACAGAATATTTTAGTTTTTAGAATTACTTCATGTGTAGTGCAAAGTCACGAGATATTAAAATGAAGGAAATTTTACCTTGATAAAGTCCATCACAGGACGAAACGCGTGGGCGATTTAAAATACAGTTTTCCTCTTGTTTTTATTTAATCATCCTGACCTTAATCTCAGATCATAACTGAGTATATTTTTACAGTGTATATATATATATATATATATGAAATGAATTGTTTGAATATTATTTATATCGATATTCGTATTTAAGTAGATATTCTGTTTTTTTTATTAAACAGTACTGGCCTGATTATTTACGATAAATTTTTATTACGAAAATGTGTGTCATTCGGCAGGATTCCAACCTGTGACCCCTATATAAATAGAGGTAGCTAACATTTGATCTAGCAACAGCTTAGACCGCTCGACCACGAATGACCTCCAGTCTAAACAAGGTTTTAATCAAGCCTATATAACACAATTTTCGATTCATCGCAACAACCATATCAGCTCTGAAATTTATCGTAATGTCAACAAATGTAAACATGTTACGGAAATTAACGAATTTTAACGAAACTTGGTTATAAACAAACGACAGGCCAGTAGATATAAATATATAATACTGTTTAATTAAAAAAAACAGAATATCTACTTAAATACGAGTATCGATAAAAAATAATGTTCGAACAATTCATTTCAAATTGTCGGTTGTTTATAACCAAGTTTCGTTAAAATTCGTTAATTTCCGTAATATATATATATATATATCATCACCGGTTGCACGATTCGGAGTTTCATGCAAAATGCAATCTTCAGTTGCTGACGATTGCGCTGGCAGCAAAAAGTCTTGCTACCAGTAAAAAAAAATGTATATTCATTGATATATCCGTGATAGCTGTGTTTCATTACATCGAGCACTAGTTTATTAACGTTAGAACTCAATGTGCAATATATATATATATATATATATATATAATAAAAATATTTATAAAAAATACAAAACTTTTCTCAACAAAACAACATGAAAACTAAGACACACACACACACACACACACACACACACACACACACACACACACACACACACACACACACACACAGAGAGAGAAACAAACGAAAAAAAAAGATGACCCATAGAATAAATAAGAAATTTACTCGATGACCCGGAGAATTGAATCAAAATCACTGAAAACAATTTTGAAGGAAAAATAAGACGAAATCAAATTTCGCAAGTCAGTGCGAAAAAAAGAAAAGAAAAAAAATCTGGCCAGCGAACGGTGAATGCTTTCCAGAACGGAAGAGATTTAGCGAGCGAGTGTGAAAAATAATAAACAGACACGCACGCACGCATATAAACTTTCTGACCTGCTCACCGACCACTTTATACATACAGAGTATTTTCGTCAGAAAGACAAACGAATATCGATATGTAAAGTCACAAGTTTATTCGCCTGAAGAAAGTCAACTTTAGACTCAAAACACGTGTAGCGACGCATAACATTATGAACACTTAATATCTCTTCCCTCCAGTTATAGGTTAAATAACAGGACAGATTGGGTTCTAATAGCCTTGGCTAGCAACCAGTCTACTGTAGAAAGTAATGGCAACCTACTGCGGGATGATCACCTGCCCAGTCAGTCATGTCTCTTTCTAGACATGATCGCCTAAGCGTGTATTACTTCAGAAGGGACATTTTTCTAGCTACCCTCTCTTGCAGGCCAGACCGGCGCAATACTCTGGAAATTGTAGATGCATGGGCATCTATCCCAGTACTGGAAAATGAAGCTTTAAAGTCTTTCAGTGTTGACCAGTTTTGATTTTGCTCTTCTGGTAAGTTTGTTTGGTCTCCCAAATGTTGGTAGGGTAGCAGTGGTTTTGTGCACTAACCACGTCTTAACTACAGTTTTAACAGTGCTTAGGAGCAATTCTAAAGTTTTTGCAATCTTTTTATAGCAATTATTTTCATTGTACTTTTGAATAATATGCTTTTTAAGTTCCTGTGACAAAAGCTTGCCCATTTTCTTTTCCGAGTTGGACACCTTGTGTTTACAGTTAGAGTCCAAAGACCAACATACCAAGAAACCATGTGGTGGATAGTTTTGTAAGCAGTTAAATCACCTTATATAGCAAAATAATAGACTGGTCAAGTTTGTTATGATAGAATGCACATGTCCTTTTTGATTGTTCTGAATTATATACATTAATGATAAATTACGTGATAACACAGTACAATATCTGTGGAGTGTAGACTTTTGCAAAAACGTTTTTCTAAGTTATATGATGTTAAGAATCGGTGTGAAATTTTTAAAAAATAATTTTATATCAAAGGAAAATGTGATAGATTTGCTTATTATTTAATAATCATTGGAATTGAAAAAATGTGTTGTTCCCTGTTAAATTATACAAAATATATAAATTTTAAAAGGGGTGTAGACTTTTTTGTAGGCCACTATATATATAGTGTCGTCCGCAGACAAATCTGTTTCGCCGTATCACAGCTCATCAGTACGGTTAGACTCCGATTGCTTTTTTACCCAGGATTGAAACCCGACCGAAATGGCGTCAGTCTGGGCTATGGGCGTTCGGTGGAAGTAGGCAGACTTTTTAGCGCATATTGTTATACGCGCCCAATAGCTAGAGCGCATATATATATATATATATATATATATATATATATATATATATATATATATATATATATATATATATGAATGCCTTATCGATAACAATATAACAACTCACATACAAGTTATAAATTACAGAGGATCAATATTATATATGGACTTATGTCCACCTTAAAGAACTGTGTTTCTGATTTAAAAAAATTCATGAATAATTATATTAGATATACCACTACATGGTTATACAAAGACTCCAATATGGTTACATATGTTAGTTCAAACCCTTCTAACACACACGGAAACCTACTAAACTCCGATGAAATGCCATGGAAAAGGTTAAAGAAAATGCATCGTTAAAACCGATAAAGATCTTGAAAAACAAATTATATATACTGCTAGAGAGGCTGGGTTAAATAGTGAGATCCTAAGTAAAATACTTTGTATAGACCTAAGACCTTTTTCCCCTAGGTATGTAATTTTTATTAAATAGCTGGATATTTATTCCGATGAGTTCACCAATCGATCACACCTCCACTCTCAAGTTAGACTCAATAGACAGTTAATGTTGAGATGCAAATGTTCAGTAGTGAGAGATTGAATTCATTATGATAATACGAATGTATTAGTTAAATAAATTATTCAGACTATTTTTATTTTTGTTGTTTATTATTTTATTATTACTTGCTCTTGTAGCTTTTAAGAAAGATCATTCGCGTTTCTCACTAAACCGACTTGGGTTTTACTGACTTTGTCAGTTGCAAGCATGTAGAAAATATCTCAATACATCGACATTTCTTTAAAAACAGAGTTTAGTATCTCTACAAACAAACTGTAAATAACGTCTAAGGATATGATAAGTTTCCTACAAACTATTGCAGATAGCACCAGGTAACAGATTTTGAAATTTAGAATAGCCTTTATTTTAAGATTTTTCTCTTTTTGGGAAATAACTTTAGGTGTTTTGCACAAATGTCTCTTTGTCACACCTGAACTGACTGAAAATCAGTGCAATTGTCTGTCGGCAACATCTGCGACGCAAGCACACTTAATCCTAATGTGTTTGAAAACATCACATTCAGAGTTTTTATTTCTCTATGAGAGTTTTTTTTTAACGTAGCTGAATTTTACTACAAATATTAAGAAAAAGCAAAGCAAAACAGAAAGCGAGAAGGCAGTCATCTTGAACCCATGTGCGTTCTGTAATTTTTTATGGCTTACTCTATTTCTACTCAATTTCAGAACACTTTTATTTGATGCACACGACAACATTTCAAAATGCTAATTCACCATTTTCAATGAAGACGAAAGAAACAAAAATGGAAAATATTTTTGCTTATAAGAATATAAAGAACAGAATAATTGATATTTACGAATGTTAGGCTATATTTATGAGAAGATTATGTTGCACCAGTGAATGTGAATTTAGTCTAATGAACTTAGTGTAATCGACGAGTCCAGTTTGAATCTCAGTTGAGTTTTTTACATTTACTTTCACGTAAATACTCTTTAGAAATAGCCTTCTTTCCCCAGCTACAGGCTAAATAGTATACTTTTCAGCCATGGTTGGCCACCAGTCTACGAGAGGACAACTCTAAATTCAACACCGGATGGGCATGGGGTAGTTAAAATTTGTTTACTACAGAAACCACAGCAATATCTTGAAAGCTATGGTTCCATACTCCCGTACAGAATTCGAGTGAGTGAGTGAGTGTGTTGCGCCAGTTTCCTGTATAAGACAAACAAACAAACAGGCGGACAGGCAATCTATTTGAGTCTGGATATTCGAGGTGATTCAGACATCTTTTTCTTTTTTTTTTTTTTAATCGTATCACCCCGAGCAAGGCGGTAACGCCACTGATGTGCAGGGGGTTACGTAATAGTGAAAATATTGGAAAAGAGAAAGCCGGAAACCACATCCTAAACATCTAGTTTAATTTTGTATGATTACTACTTACTGTCAGAGATTTGAAGAAATATAGTTCTCTTTTTTCTTACTTTCTAACTGTAGAACACCAAAGAGAGAAGTCACTCTGGGGAAACGCGTCGTACATAGATTTTTCATTTTCTCTCATCACCTTCAATTTTGATACTATTATTATACATAGAAAACACAAACAAATATTTTCTTTCAAGATATAAAGTGTGTAAAAACCGTCTAAATGTCTGATATGTTCAAACGCTTTAGCCAATTCTTTTAATCTTTATCAAAGGTGTTATTTTTTAAATTGAATATGTAGATTTTTATATATTGCTACCTATAGGGAGAGATTTTCTTTTCCAAACACGGCCAGCACGTTGTAGACATTATGTCCAGAAAAGAAAATACTTGCAGAATGCAAGAAAAATAGAGTAAAAAGCTTAATTGCTGTGCCTTTTCAGTCGATTTTAATACTAATAACAATAATATATATATATAATTTATGGTCATAATTAAATTAGACCAATACATAGTTGTATTAAAAAGGGCTCAATACATTTATATTGTAGAGGTTTTTATTTGGAAATTAGTTATTTCCGCAACCTACGTTTCTACCTTTCAGTATTTTCAGGCGATTTATAATCACTGATTTTCCTACGTTTTTCAAACTTATAACATGAATTGTTACGAACGCGCGACTGGAATTTTGAAACAACAGAAAATTTTTAAAAAATAGGGAGGAGTTACTTTAAAATCTTAAAAAACTTAGAAACCAGGTTTGTATGAACCTAAGATGAATTTATAGGTGTGATTACATATGGACATTACTTGTGATATTTCATTTAGTAATTTTTTAGTAAGTTTTTACTAGTAATTTTTTATTCTGGAAACAATATTATGGCATACTATATAAAAAAAAATTCTAAAAAATTTTTAAATCTCCAAAAATGTAAATGCAACGTCAATTGCCATTTTCTATCTATCTTCTTGAATCTCAACCATCTTTTATCCTTTCTTTCACACACTTCATGCACAGTAGTGGTGGTCCCGCCTTGCTTGGAGTGAAATGATTGAGAAAAGAAAAAAAAGTCCACTGTAACAAACCTTTAAAAAGAACTAAATCATTATTTTGTATAGAAATGTTGATTCAGAATTATATATCTGAGGGAATTTGGATGAAAACGAATAGAACGAAGGCATATCGTCATCAAAGCTATTGAAAAGATCTCAAACAATTAACCCTAAATTGAAACTCTTATCAAATACGACGCAATCAAATATTTTCTTTTATAGGATACAAATCCTATATCAACCAACAGTTAACTAAAGTACACAAAGTAAAATTTCACACCCGCAAAGTCGGATCTAAACGACTAAAAGCATTTTGGAAAAACCCTGACCAAGGCAAATTTCACAAGTCATTGTGAAAAGTAAAATTCTGGATCCTGATTGGATAGGAAATAGAAAATTAATCTATGACGCCAGTCAATTTTTTTAACACCTAAAATGAAAATGCCGCTGGGACCGGTCACATGACGATAATACACTATTAAATCATGTTCCATGACCGGTTAAAAACAGTTCAAGCTGGGGGCAGTTAGCTGACGGACCTTGTGGCAATGTAACAAAAGAAATTTCAAGAAGCCGACTCGGACGTAAGGGCGCGTCACACACTCGTTCTGCCTCTTCTACCAATTTTCTTTTCTTCATTTTTACTCCACGCCGCCAAAGAAAACAACAACAACAACAACATGACACTCCAACTGTCTGCGATAAGTACAATTTCTTTATTTGTTTCACCTTCTTTCTTACCCTGTCACCAACCTACCAAAAAAGGGGAAGGAACATAAGACTTTACATTGGGCTACTATCAGTATACGCACCGGGACACTCAGCTACTTACTACTATCGACCATGAACTCTTCATTTCGGTGGAACATTTTAAATACTTACAGCTCTCTTTGAAATGTTAACTACATGCATTCTCTATGAACATTTTTCTTCTCACAAATATGTTATAGTGTTCAGTTAACAAAATTTTACTTCTATTTTTCTTCTTACAATTTTGCTGTTCTGTTAATAAAATATTTACTTTAATGTAGAAATAAAATATTTTATCCTTCCATATTTCAACATCCAACCTTTAACTTTCTGATATTTAAATTGTGGGAACTTCGGTTGCATTTGGCACAAGGCCAATTCGACAAGCACAGCTGAACCCCCTACACTTTTACATTAAAATGCACCCAGTACAAGGCAGCAACTCAGAAAATGTACAACAGAAGTAAAATATGACGTTGATATCTAAACTAATGCTGATGGTAATGAATACACAGAAACCATAGAGTTAGAGGAGAAAGATCTGTAAAGCTATTTGATATCTGCATAAATAGACCATATATCGAAAAAAGTTAAACAAAAGTTTCAGGGCGTTATTTATTGTGATTTTATCACGATAAAAGCATTTTAATTGTTACTGCTATCGTAGGTGAACTACGTATGTAATAACAGTTTTGAACGACGAGAACGCAGGCTGGAGTGGATCCTTGCCTTTCTGAAGGCAATTAGTCTAAAGTTCAAATAAGCAGTAACAGAGCACAGGAAAAATTGACTCTTTCCACTTGATATTTGCTCGAATATGTATAACATGAAAAACATCCAATCGGGAATTTAGTTCTATTAACTATGAATTATAAAAAGGCAGCATGTATGGTTGTTAGCAAAAGATGCAGCCTAAGGTGTCATCTACAAATTGGAAATGCCAAAATGAGGCAAATATAGAAATTCACAGTAATTTAAATCTTTCAAAATTATTAAAAGTATGTACATATTTCAAATTATTAAACATATGAATATTTCTTAAAAACAAAGAAAAGAATGCAGAGCTGCTATGTAATATAAATGTTCACATATGATAGTGAAAGCTAGACAATCTCCACTCAAATGAAAAAGAGAGTCGAAACAACAGAAATGAGGTTCTACAGAACGATGCTGAGAATACTATGGACCGATCATCTGAGCAATAAGGAAGTTTTAAGGAAATTAAAATAAAACAAAGACTTTTGTATTTAGGATAAGAAAGAAAAAGCACATATCTATGGGAAGCATAATGAGAAAAGAGAGATTGGCGAATATAGCACACCCTGGACTAATCAAAGATATGAGGAGCAGGGGAAAACAGCAAGTAAACTACCTAACGAACTGTGTAAATGGATGAGAATGGTAGAATAAGTGGGTGAATACTGCAGAGAGCTTCAATGTTTGGGAAGTAGTGGAGAGCCAGGTGCGTTTACGTTCTGAAGGGACACAATGCAAAGAAGAAGAAGAAGAAGAAGAAGAAGAAGAAGAGTGAATGACTTGTCTGTAGGCAGGTGTTTATATTATTAAATGTTAAAACAAGGAAAAGGATTGGACAACTTAAAAGACGTCTCTGTGGAAAGAGGAAAAGGAAAGACAGGAGCCTTATGAAAGAAACGTAACCAGTAATCAGTAAAAATACCAAAATCGGCGAGACGAAATGAAAGTGGGAAACAAATGATCAAATTATGAATTTGTTGAGAGAGGCTAAACAGTAAAAAGACAAACTACAAACGACTCGAGTATACCAACAAAAAAGTGAATCAGCTGCGTCAGAAGAATTAAATGAACTAATTTTACCCAAAGAAGGGAGACTGAAAAGAGATACAGACAACGAGCTGAAATAATGCAGACGAAATTCTACAAAAACAATGGAAGCAGACTTACTGGGAACCTAAATGGAATAGAAAGAGGAACAACCACAACAGAAAATAAAAATAAAAATAAAAAATAAAAATAAAGCCAATGTAGCAAACGCGAATATTTCCTCGACAATTTATAAGAGTGCAAATATTTTTTACAAAGATATTCACTTTGCAAAAGGAACAAAAGCCACTCGAAATAGAGACAGAGGCTTACAGAATAAAAGACACTAAATGAATTGAAGCGTGATACTAGATTGGCATCTAGGTCCCATTCGTTTACTAGTGACATAGTTAAATGCAACCTTACTTCAACTCCAACAGTTTCTTTTCTCGTACCTCTCTCATGTGGAACGTCCTTCCATTTATTTGCTTGTAGCTACATTCTTCAAAAAAATTACATGCGACGTCAATCGTCATCTTCTGTCTTCTTGAAACACATTCATCTTTGACCTTTTCATTAATCTTCCCTCTACTTAGTCTTTTCATGTACTTTCACTCCCTCTAATCCTCTTCGTATTATTTTCGCCTTGTTTTTTGGGGGGAGGAAATGAAAAAAAAATGGGTTGACTCAAGACTTGAACAGATTAGTGATTGGGAAAGCAACCTCTTAGAAATCGGTCCCACAAAGCAGTGGTTCATGGGAATAAGGTGCTCAAGTGGAAATTACATCTCACCAATAGAATAGGGAGGTTGTTCGCTACTGTAAGGATACAAAAGGGGCCCATCTCCCTTTGGTCGAGATAAAGTCACGTGGTCACATGCTCGTGATGTCACTGATAGTTACCCAAGCGCTAGTCACAGCCTTTCAGTTAACAGCAACCGAGGAAGAAGTTTGTTTCTTTTTGCCTTTTGTTCCTTCTGATACTTTACTTTGCGTTAGACATAATAGATATGTATTTCTCCACGTGCGGACACTTGTTTGTATGTGTGTATTATTTGTCTATGTCATAATATAAAAGTCTCCTTGATAACAAGCGTTCATTCATTCATTTCATTTCTCCGTTCCACCCTGCCGTTACATGGTGACCCGTCTTAAGATTACAACACTCAGATATAACAAGCTTATAGCACCCTGTATTGCTAAGCGGTCGCCTATCCGGGTACTGACTAGGCTCGACATGACTTAGGTTCGGTGATTGTACAGGAAGTCGGTATTTCAACGTGATAAGCCGGTATGCCGGGAATGAAAAGAAAAGAAAAAATAAGTAAAGAAAGAACATTCAACATTTTAAGGCAATTTAATCTCTTACTAATACAACGTTTCTAGGTACGCATTTTCAGCCATCAGGTTTAATCCGTCGAAGCAGAGGCCACCTAACGAGTATTGAAGAATGAATCGGTTGAAATGTGTTAGCAACAATAACTATAAAAAAAGAAGAGATTGGAGTATATGTTGCTGACATTTCTTAAAGTTACAGACGAAAAGAAATCGTGTTCATGAGTGATAAAGAGACGTACGGGGAAAAATGAGCGAGGAAAAAGAACAGAATATATGAGAGAAAAATGGGCGGGCAAACAATATTTGCCATGATAGTATTAACCGTTTCCCCGCAAAGGAACATTTCTTATTCATTGACCGAGTAGCCAGTAATAGCTTCAGTTGAAATTTATAGAACCTTTCTCTAAAAATAATTTTTCTGGAAAACAGGTTTTTCAAGTCCTGTAGCTGTTATCACTCTTTCCGGTAATGATGGTGGTTTTCTTTCTAAACTTTTCTTTGAAGTAGTGTGGGACATCAACACCTTGTTTTGTTAATATTTTCTCTTCGACTTAGATGTGTTATCCATTTCAGTTGTTACAGCTCTCGATAGTCCTCAAGTGATATTTTTTCTTTGATTCAGTTCTTTGTGATTCTGTAACGCCAGTTCACAATGTTCTAAGAAAGATGATCTTCACCAGAATCCACATGCTGGGTGTTCAAAGCCATTTTTAACCAATTGATCTTAGAAAGTGGTTAAGTAGATCTTCCACTTTAAATATTTTTGAATGGGCTTGACGCCATGCACGTTGTCCATATGAAAGTCTTGATATTACAAGGCTATTTTCACCCTTTCAACGTTCTACCCGTGATTGCTTAATCTTGGAGCCCAAGAAAATCTTTCATGTTTTCGAATATCTGTCTCCATTTACGCTTTCTTTTTTGAATTTCAGTTTAATTTTATTTAACCATTACTTGAGATTTTAAGCTGGTCGTTTAGCTTTGTAGCAATTATTCTATGTTTTTTTTCGCTTGTACAAAATTTATAACAAATATTGTGTTGACAAACAAAACAGTAAAAAAAAAAGAAAATAAAAAAATTGCGTTTAAATCTCATAAATTTTTATTCGACTTTATTTTGGTTATTATGCTTATTTTGCCATTCTGTTATTCTTATTCCTAGACTGTCCGAATTTCATTTAAAGCCAAATTTAATTCGGTCTAGTTTTTTTCTTAATTTGCGCTTTTTTTATTTATTGGAGTTGTTAATTTGGAATAATTTGCAAAGTTTTTTCAAATTTTCTTTTCTTTTTCATTCATCCAGTGAAAAGTTTATCGAAAACCACAGAGGTTTTTCTTCTCGTTCTTTTTTTTTTTTTTTGCATTCATACACTTGCTTTCATTTCGATTGCTTAAAAACTATTTATTTCACTATCTACACCTTTGTTAATTGTTTGTATAGAATGTTTCGGCTGACGTGTCATTCATCTTTCATTCAACGTATGTCCTATTCAGTATTATTTGGAATTCTTCCAATAATGTTCCCCTACTTTGTTTTCTTCTTTCCATTTTAATATCCCAGAGTTCTCACTACGAAGGTACATGGACATAAGACTGAGGGCTAAAATCTCGTGTCAACGGGAGAAGAGACGAGTTTAATACAAAAAGCTTTAATTTCTAGCAAGATGTTTGTCTTGCGCTAACCTCTCATATTGTGGAGCGTGCCGAATTCACACATCAATGCAAAGAAAAAAAAAAAACGTAGACTTCCCCTGATGCTGGCTTAAAAAATGATGAAAAGTATTAATCTAAAAAAATATCTAGTAATACATTTCTATTGTTGTTTTTTTTTTTTGGCCGAAAAACGTTAAAATCTGTATAAATTAGGATTTGCCAAAATAAATTAGATATACTCAAAATATAACCGACGCATTGTTAGAAAAGATTAGTTAACTTCAAATAAAATAAAAAACTTCGTTTTGATAAACATTATTAAGAAAATACGATATCCCCAGTGTTTGGATACCAACATAAATAAAATTAAATTTTAAATTACAAAAGCGATAAAAAGTACACATTAAAAACATATATCAAATCAACCTGCAAAGTACCGTCTTTAAAGCGTGTATAGTTATTAAAAAGTTTGTACTTTTCAAGTAGCACATTTTTAAATTGAGGCAGGCTTTTCCTGTTAAACATTCTCGTGCATTTTATGACTGTTATGACGTCCGCACTTGAGGTATAAATAAAATAACACCGAATCAAGAAATTAGTCAGCATCCAAGCGATCCTCTTGATAATATGCATAAAAGCCGGAGGCAGCAGTCCGAGTCAAAGTAAATAAAAAATATTCCAGTTTGTAGTCTATTCCGTGTCGGAAGAAAACTGTTTTCTTAAAAAGAAATTGCATTTAAAAAAAAGCACCTTAATTTCTGATAAGTTGAATATACACTTTGCCTGCTTTTTTATTTCTCTTTTCATTTTCTTTGAATATTTTTACTATACCAAATTGTTACCCGCTCAACGTTCTGAACATTAATCTTAGAGCTCAAGAAAATCTTTCCTGTTTTCGGATATCTCTCCATTTTCGCGTTCATCAATTTTTTTTAATTTATTTTATTTGACAAATTTACTCTAAGCAAGTCTATGAAAAAAGCCACCAAGGTACAAAAAAGTTACGCAAAGTGAAATATATATATATATATATATATATAGAGAGAGAGAGAGAGAGAGAGAGAGCGAGAGAGAGAGAGTGTGTACTGAAAGCAGGGTTCAAGAAGGGAGAATATGCCGACTGATGTTGCATTTAAATCTTTGAAGGTCATAAGTCATAGAAAAGAAAGGAGACCGAAAGGAGTTCCAGAAGCGATAATTGCGAAAGAAGAAACTTTTAGCAGAGAATTTATCGTTAAATCTAGGATATTCAGCAATGAAATTATGAGACCTAATTGACATTCTAGTGCTGCGCTTAGATTTGTGAAGTAGAGTTACCAAAGAGAAAAGCTCATCAGAATAATTACTGTAAAAATATTTATAGAAAAGGCACAGGGAAGCTACGTTATGGCAATGAGAAAGTGACAAAAGCAAAGCTGCCAGGTCAGGACTGATAACGTTACAAATTCTTCATTGGATTTTGTCAAGAACCTCTAGATATATAGCCGTATTAACAAAGCAGGTGCAGCAGCAATATTCGATGCATGGATTTACTTAGAAATATACTATATAGATTCTGTCGAGAAAAATTGTCTTACACGACACAAAAATATCAACTTTCCAAGCAGGAGAACTAGTAAATGTTTTAATTTAATCATTCAACTTCATATAAATGGAAAACGTTGAACTGAGTTGGTGCTCTCCTGGGGGTTAGTATCAGCCATACTTATTTCATTTTCCTCTCTTTCTTTTTCCATCGTTAAGTAATTCATTATTTCATTTATACTTGCTTATTTTCGCCTCACTTGAGCCATTATTTTTTTTATCAGTTGATTGTTTTTTAGATTATCATTTCGATGCAAATAGGTCAACATCACAAATGAAAGCTGAAACGGACATTAGAGAAGAGAGAATTACTGAGGGAATGAAGGTCAAATGAAGTGAGGCGGGCTTGATGCGAGGAAAGCCGTGCTCTTCAGAGCGGGCAAGGAGAATCGAGAACAATAAGTAGAAGAAACAATGAGGAGTACAAGAAATGGAAAGAAATCCGACATATTTTCTTTGCTTTTCACAAATGGCGTCGTCTGCAATGTATCTATGAATATGCAAGAGAAAAACGAACAATGTCGAGAACCGCATTCCGTGTTCTGAGTACAAACTCCCGACGTCTATGCGGAGATAATTTATGTCTTTATCTGCGTCCGCCTATGGAATCATGGGACTACCTCAAAACTCGACGAAGATGTTGATTTAAAAATACACGGCGATCTCTCTCTCTCTCTCTCTCTCTCTCTTTCTCTCTCACACACGCATATTAACGTCAACTTTTTACAAATTTGGAATTCATTAAAACTTTTGCTGATATCTGTGTAATCTATCTCGATATATATATTTATATATTATATTATAAAGATAGAGATAAATCGAAAATACTTGGGTTAAAAAAAAAACTACGATACCTTCCTTGATAAATTTCATTTTAAGATTAAGATTCAGTCAGTCAGTTAAGTGCCATACGTGATACACGCTTGGGCGATCATGTCTCGAAAGAGACATGACTGACTGGGCAGAAGATTATCCCGCAGTAGAGACTCCGACTGACATCAAATCAGTCGAGTTTCGATCCCGGCCAGTAAGCAAGTGGATATGTCTAGCCACACTGATGAGCTGTGATACAGCGAAACGGGCTTGTATGTGGATGACTAATATATATATATATATATATATATATATATATATATGGGGTGATTGAAATGTATCTCCTTATTTTTTGTATGATGGAATCTCCTGTTTTTTAAATATTGTAGTTAAACAGAAGAGTCAATCATACATAACATATGGAGCTACTTTTCAATCACCCTATACACATATATATTCGCTTTTTTTCTTACAATAGGTTTCTTCTTTATCTTTGTTAATGTTGAGTATTCCCTGTCATATAGGGGAGCAGATATTAATTCTGGAAATCAAGCGTAAAAAACTGTTTTTCAGCTGGAACTGAATAACGCCTTCTCGTAGCTGAAGGAAAATCCGTAGCTCTCTTTAGGCAATTCGTCCCCGTGTCTTTAATGGTGACAGATTATCTCCGAGGCTGTATAAGTTTATAATTTCTCTGTTTTCGAGGTCCTTACATTTAATATTTGTAGAAGTTCCATTTGAAACACAACAAAGAAAAGCTATCGAACTGAAGGAATCAATCGATTTTTATTGTTCTGTTATTGAAAGTTGATTTTTATTAACATCTACTGCCCTGTCTTTTAAGAATGTTTCAGCAACAGCTTAGTTTGACGTGGATGTTTTTCTAGTATTCCTAATGTTGAGCTGTTTTGTTTTCATAATTAATAACGTAGCTATTTGAACAACATCCCCACGAAAGATGGACAACGAAACACCTTCCTCTATAAAAAAGACTAAAGGGGTGAAATGTGCATTGAATACTGCTGCCATATCTGGTCGGATGCACCTAGGGGTCGTTGACAAAATCAAATGGAGAATATGTAATGTGATCAATCCTGACTTGGCAGCTAAGATACAGTCACTTTCTTACCGGCGTAATGTGGCTTCCCTGTGTCTCTTCTATAAATACTTTCACGGCTTCTGCTCCGACTAATTTAGGTCACTGGTG
Organism: Ascarosepion bandense; assembly: GCA_037127315.1. Taxonomy (NCBI): domain Eukaryota; kingdom Metazoa; phylum Mollusca; class Cephalopoda; order Sepiida; family Sepiidae; genus Ascarosepion; species Ascarosepion bandense. Next base: position 505,309 of record JBBBDQ010000939.1, read on the forward strand.
CCCACTATGTATGAATTTTACTCGAGCCACAAGATTAGCAATTAGGTCCCACCATTTTACTGTGAAACCAATAAAATGTAAACGCAAATTCTACTCCAGTAACTTCTTTTCTCGAACTTCCCGCCTATGTAATTCCTTTCCGTTTACTTGCTTCCCCGACAGCTACAATCTTCAAGAATTTCAATGTAAAGTCAACAGTCATCTTCTATCTCACTGACTTGTATCCTCCCTCTCATGCTCCTTTCTCCGTCCACTCCACTTTCATTAGTATTTTCATCATTCTCTTACCCACTTCCTGACACCCACTATAACCTGTCACTCTTTCTCATAACTTTCCTCATAGCTTTCCTCCATGCGCAGCAGTGGCAGTCAACTGCCTTGCATGGAGCAATATGATTATAAAAAATGTTTATTTTTACTAACAAAAATTAAAGAATATAATCTTCACTTATATGATAACACACACACACACACACACACAGAGAGAGAGAGAGAGAGAGAGAGAGAGAGAGAGAGAGAGAGAGAGAGAGAATGAAAGTGCAATGGGTAAATTGTCACCAAATTATAATTTTCAATTCTGTGCATGCGCGTTGTTTATTTTTGATTTTGTTGACTGAACAGTATAGTAAGGTCAGTTGGACACCGTCTGTGGGAGAAAGAGCACCATGAAGCAATTAACTTCGCTAGAAATTTGGAAACGGCATGCTGCACTGCTTGGCATTCTCGTCGGGAAACTCACGAACCTGCGAATTTGTTGGTGATGAACTTGCGCACAACACGAAGGCCTACATCAAGAACACTGAGAAGGTAGTGCTACCCTGGTTCAAGAGCAGTGGAAATTGTATAACTCTAAAAGTAGTGGGAGGCACTTCGAGGCCGAGATTTTTAAATTACTACTAAGAGTAGGTACCTCCATTCATTTTCTATAACTAACTTTTAAGTTAAATTTTTTTAAATAAAAAAGTTTTCTTGAAACTTTTATTTTAGTTTTAATTGAAAGCTAAATGATTAAATTTACTATTTCCAGGAAGCAAAATATTCTGTTGTAATTATATTGATTGGAATCTAAAAAACATTTTCGGTTATTTTTGGGTGATCAACAGATTTGTAAACAAAAGTTAATTCTCGGTTTTAAAAATTTTGCAAAAATAAAATATACATTTGTCACACTTTATTTTTGGAAACTTAGCAAATTTAATGTGAAATCAATCTAATTTAATTATTACTTATTTATAGCATGAAATTTAGACTAAAACTATTTCTTAATCATGGAATGTTGATCTTTCTGACCTTTGTCAAATGATTTGACATGAGATAACGGACTGATGCGAGATAGGCTAAATGTCTATGTTGATCACAAATAACATATTTCTAATTTTTTTCTCTATAAAGGAAAGAAACCGTGAAACACAACCTTTTAGCGTAGACATAGAAATTACGATAAAAAAACTTCAAATACATAAAAAATAAATAATAAAAAAAAACACGACGGTTCGATGATTTATATTAAACTTTTTAATTTTTGATTAGAAAATACAGTCTTCACTTAATAACTTAAACATAACGTCTGCAAGTCTTTGAAATACTGGAAAAATATTTTTGAAAATTTATAAATTGTTATAATTAAAAAAAATAAAAACAATTTTAAAATTTCCTTATTAATCGGAAAAATATTCTTCAGAGTATAATGTCCTTAATTTACATTATTTATCAAAGCAATTAAAAGCTTATCTAATTAAATAATGTCATCGTTTTATTGCATTTTTTTATTTTTCTCTTGGGAGTAGATTTTTAAAAAATTGCCAAATGGTTGAAAAAAAAAAGATGATTTAACATTTCCCAATGAATTCTGCGTCTAAAAACAATTTTGCGTACAAAATATAATTTCTTCAAATTTTATGAATTAACGTGGATATGGGTAACAGATGCAAAAAAACCCAAGATTTTAAAAAGATAAAAATTTAAATTATGATTTCCTTAATTTGTAAATAAGTTTTGAAATTTTCATTAAAATTCGACAATTATTTGATTTTTGCGAAAACTTTTAAATTAATGTGTTTTTCATCGAAAAAAAAACCCACTGAGTTACGTAATACATTTTTCATTGCAAACGTAAACGTTACACGCTAAACAAGATTTTTATCAAAATTTCGGACGAGTTAGAATAGATTAAAAATTGAATAGATAAAAATACTTATCTAACGAGATAAATTTGCTAACCATTACACCATGTCACCTGGTATTGAACTCACAACTCCTTAAAGACACAACTCCTTAAAAACGAACATTTTGATGGAAAAAGTTCGCTTTTATTAGGTTTGGGGCTTTTATTTCTTCGATCTATACTATTTTTCCGCGATTTACTGGCGGAACATAAAAGAGAGATGAAAAAAAAAAAAGGAAAAAAACGGAAGTTCATTTACTTTCTTTCGTTTTTTTTGTTACCAAATATTTTAACCGATATGATTTTGCTTTTAAAAAAGAACAGTAAAAGGACATTTTTTATTACCCTGACGCTGATATTCGAATTTTATCTTATACTTCTGAATGATGACTGATTATTTCGGGGATTGACATTTTATTGCTTTCTTTTGACTGACCAATTCACTCAAAGGTTCCGAAATGTTTTTTCTAAAATTACTGACCGATTCTTTCACTCGGCCATAAATGACTGACTGCCTATGTCTCTACATATCAAGTTGGGGACATTATTTCTAATTAACGCCTTTCTTTCAGATATAAAAATATGAGTATTAAGTCTCTTTTGCTCCCTAACAACATGTCTGTTTTTATCTATCTGGTTGTTTAATTTTGTTTGTTTTTCTTTCAAATTGGTCTATATGTGTCCTTAAAACGATAAATCAAAAAGAAAACGCAGAGGGAAAGTGCTGAAGATCAAATCATATCAAAATCAGAGACTGATTAGTTTGATACATTTTTGAAGCTTATAAAGGTGGGAGCAACCGAGGGGCCAGCCAAAATTCTGGGAGGGGGCTTGGCTTCTTTTGGCACCCTTCTCTAGAATGGCCACTGGTCAAGAGGGTGGCTGCTGGAAGATCCTATGTCTGGCAACAGGTCTTTTTTACCATGCCACACAAGCAAGAAAACCCAGTCATGCCTGTTAGACAATTTCTGCAGCCACATCACGCCTTATGCTTGGCCACCTAACACCACAGACTGCAGCACCTTGATTATTATCAGCGGGACGCAACTGTGCGAGTGACAAAAAAAAAACACCTTGTAGCATCAAAGAAAAACTGAAAGATTATGGCAGCATTCATCTACTTAAACAAGGAGACCAGCCTGAAGAGTTACAGGAGATTCTAGAGGCCATGGATGAAGCCAATAGCGATTTTATTGAATAAATTTTACTCCTAGTATTTCAAAATATGTTTGGGGAATTTTAGTATATATATATATATATATATATATATATACACCAAAATTCCCCAAACATAATAAAATCGCTATTATTATATCATTCATCCATGGCCTCTAGAATAATAATACTATATATATATATATATATATATATATATATATATATATATATGTATTATTATTGTTATAATAATAGCATACTGCAACTCAAAAGCTATAAAGCTATAAATGCTCGCCTTTTGTATTGACCACTTTTTATAAAAAGTAAATATTAAACTGTTGTGGTGTTCTCCCTCTAAAGAGGCTATGTTGGACTCTTCCGCCTACAAGAAGGTTAGTAGGAGAGGAGGCCTTGGGCGAACGGTTGAATTGATTTTGAATTGACATATGATTTAGTGAGTAATTTTGTCATCATGATTTAATAGTTGATTTAATTAGACATAAATTATATACATCCTTAGTTTAGAGTTTAATTTCATAGATTTGTAAATGCTTATTTCATAATAAGTTTCTATTTAAACTAACTTTTGTGTTTAGATTTCAGATATTCTTAACTTTATATGACTTAAGGGCTTTAAATACCTTGACAAATAAGTAGAACAATCAAACAGTATGTCATCAAGCACGAGAGAATTCAAATGCAAAACAACCTTGATTCTGTTTGTTTTATATGTAAAAAACATCAACGAGCAAATATAACTGATTTCTTTTTTTTTCTTTTTAACGCATTGAAACTTTCATATCTGTTTTTTATTTTTATTTTAAGTCATTACTTTTATTAGGAGCCCAAAATGCCAATTACAAGTTGGTGATACCAAAATCAAACAGGTGCAATAATTTAAATACCTGGAAAATGTTCTGACAGATGATGGAAAGTGCGATACGGAAGTCTGATGGCGAATTGGCGTAGACAAGGATGCATTCCCAAAATTGAGTAGAGTATTAAGAGACAGGGAATTTTCACTGGAAACAAAGAAGATAATACTGGATTGCTATGTGATGTCTGTCCTTCAATATGGCAGTGAATGCTGGACAATTTCGTTAAAGATGAAGAAAAGACTTGAAGCAACCGAAATGTGGTTCTACAGAAGCAGGCTGAAAATACAATGGACCTAACACGTGAGCAATGACAAGGTTTTGGAGAGAATGGACCCCAGAAAGAAAACTGATACTTAACATCAGGAAGAGACAGCTGAAGTTTGTGGTGCATGTAATGAATAAGGAGGGCTTAGAAAACCTGATGCTCATGGGACGGATAGAGGGAAGGAGAGTCAGGGGAAAGCAACGCACAACATACCTGATGGACTCGAGCAGATCGATGGTAGAGCGGGAATTGAAAAGAATAACAGAAGAAGGGGTAATAAGATCGATAACAGATAGGGAAATATGGAGGGCTATGATCACCTATGTCCTGAAGGGATACAGCACAAAGAAGAAGAATATAATTTTACTGTAGTTTTAACTGCTTGTATTCATGAAACTTGAAAAGAAATTAACACAAGAATTATTATTTTATTCTTAACTTGAAAAATCAGGAAAATGGCACAAGGGCTGTTGAAAAAAATTCAGACTTGATAGTTGGTTTTCTAAGTAGATGTAGATAAGCTTCAATTTAGGATATACCATATCTCCAACGACCAAAATCTACTGAATATCTGCTATATTTTTTTGGTGATTAAACAGTCTTACAATATGGAGAAGTTTCAACAAGTGCAATAGTTTCCCTTTGCTGAGGGAAGGAACATACCTTAACACCAACCGCCTCCAAGTAGATGCAGATAGTTAATTTTCTAAGCGCCGCTTAGATGTGGAACGAGGTCAAAAGTATATGGCACCCAGTGAGAGTCAAACTGCTCAGTTGTAATAGTTCCTAGTGAGATAAATTTGCTGACCATTACACCATGTCACTTGTATTCAACTCACAAATCTTTAAGGACACATGGCTCAGTGGATATAGACGTTGGTTAGTTCCTGTGACTTCACCCAAAGAGTTGTGAATTCAATACCAAACTACAACAGTGGTGAACAAGTAACTTACAGGGTTAGAGGGAGATAACTCATGACTACCAGAAGAGGCTCTAGGCAAGGAATAAGAATGATATACCCCAGTGATTGGAATAAAGGGTTCAGTTCGAAATTCCTAGCACCTGAAGAAGTATAGAGCGTACAACGGTCGAAACGTCGTACAAATGGTAACAAAGATGAAAACAAAAGTCCGAATAACGTAAATACTGTACAATTTCTTTTATGAGACCATAAAAAACAGATTTAGGAGTCCATCAATTCAAGAATATTTTGAAAAATATTTTGAATTTCGTCTTGCACACAAGCAAAAATACGACCCCATAATGGCTTCTTATAATATGATACATATTATTTTTTTCTTATTAATTTTGAAAGATTTTGCTATAGTGACTGCGTTATGAGAGAAAGACTTTGTAAAACTCAAACTCAGACAGAAACGTTGAGGAATTGGCCGTACGGCCCCAAAAATATCGAACAAATCTCGTTCAAAATGATCAATTACTCAGCGAAAGGAATAATTGAGGAAATGGTCTCCATGGATAAGGCAATTTTTAGGCAAAGTTTGAATGGAGACCTGAACAGAACAAAAGTTCATCATATTTGACATGCACCGACCTTCAGAAAATCTTTTGTGCCATTCGAACATATGTGTGCATGACAAGTATTCGTTTGAATAATGATTAGTTAGCATAAGAAAAGATTCGATCGCAATTTTGTTAAGTTTCAGTGAAAATTGCAAATTTCAGATCGAAATTTCTGAATGCTGGATTTCTGAATTGAACATTAAAAAAACAAAAACATGTCCTCTTTAGGCTATGCATGCGAGTAAACTGAAAGCTTGAGCGGATTTAAGATTTCAAGGGTTCTTTACGCATCCCCATTGGTCAATATACATCATAGATTCGCTAATGAGGATTTTAGTTCGATCTGCATAAGCCCAACACACACACACACACACACACACACACACACACACACACACACACACACACACACACACACACACACATTATATTTTTTAGGTTTTGCATCGTTGCTGATGAAGCGAGAGTTTTCTCACTGAAATAGCTATTCAAAAAAATGTAATTTTAGGAATTTATTGATATATATATATTACGGAAAGTTTCGAAAATTAATGAAATGGAATTAACAATTAATACGAGTATCAATTAAAAATAATGTTATATATATGAGTGAATATTGAGGCCAATACTCAGGGGTATCAGTCTGTCTCGTGCTTAAACGCAATCTTCAGGCTTAAAGACTGTCACCGTTTGGTGTTGATCTCAATGTTTACTTTTATATTTACATACGCTCTATTTCTGATATTGAGCACTTTAATCCATAAATATAACATACCTCAAGGCTATTTTGTCTAGTTTATCTATGCTTCTTGGAAGAGGGTTGACATACACTCGTTCTTTCACATAGTCTCATAGAAAAACTCACAAGTTAGGTGAACGTGGTGACTAGTTCAGCAGGACATGGTCATTATCATTGGCACGTCCGATCCATCTTCCTGGGAGATTCTCATTGAATTAAGATCATGCTCAACATAGCTTTTTTTTAAATACATGTTAAAATTTGAGACCTTTTTAGTAATAATTGACTATATTATTAGGTCACAAAATGATGTCAGTTTTTGTGGGTTACAGAACAGGATGCGATGGGTAAATTAGAGCCATTTTTAATTTTAATTTCTCGCATGCGCATTGTTTTTTTATTTTGTCGAAAACACTGTATAGTAGGGACAGTTGGGTTCCGTCTGCGAGAAAAAGAGCACCACAACGCAATCCACTTCGCCAGAAACTTGGAAATGACACTGCTTAGCATTTGCGCCGGAAACCCCAATACGAACAGTTCATAATGCTTGAGTGTCAATCTGAGGACAGTGCAGAGGATTTGGAAAGAGTCTAATGGTGATTACGAAGGTGTTTGGTGTGATCACTCGTATTAGCGACTTCATGGCTCCATTCACCTTCCCACAGGGCCTCAGCACGAAAGCTTAAATAAAGTGCCTTGGAAAGGTAGTTCTGACCCGGATCAAGAGATTGGCTTCTGGAAGACCTTTTGGCCGTCAACAGGACTCTGTACCATACAACTCAAGCAAAAAAAGCCATTCATGGCTGTTAGACGATTCCTGCGACCATACTATCTCTTACATTTAGTCACCTAACTTACATTTAGTCACCTAACTTACTAGACTGCAACCCCCGCCCCTGGTTATCATATGTGAGGCGCATTCGAGCGAAAGGGCAACAGAATTCCTTATAACATCAAAGATTGACTGAAGGTAAAGATTAGAGCAGCATTCATTAACTTAAACAGGAAACCGCACAGAAGAGATGCAAATGATTCTGAAGTCGTCTAGAGATCGTGAATAAAAACTTTGGCAATTTTATTGAATTAACTTAGACTTTAGTATTTCAAGATATTTTTTCTAATTTGGGAAATATACTCATTAAAATGAGATGTCAGTGTTATTTTCATTTCTGCGTAATTTAGAAATTCATCCATCTTCAACTCATATATATATATATATATATATATATATATATATATAGTTGATGATGTCAACGATAATCTAAAAAGATGTATTGAACATAAAAGTTTGAATAGATAGATCTATATAAGGATGTCTATGGATATTAACCAGAGCAATATGATATGCATAAAGGAAAACTCAACACATCTAAAGCGGTTATAAACTATGATTTATTTCGACGGGTAAGTTTTTAGTTTACATCTCTTCAGGCCGCAAAAAACTCAAATGGCTTAATTTTCTCAGAACAGTAGAGGCAGAGAAACTTTTCCCAACATACTGAACTGAAGTTTATATGTAAATCTCAAACCCCCAATAAATTCAGATATAAATGTAATGCATGCTTAGATGCGAAATTTGGAATTATCAAATTCAGAAAAATTAGCCAGTTAACCAGAGAAATGAAATCATTTTAAATGCCGTCATAAAATAAATTTAAATTACCTGTTAAATAGGATTTTTAGTTTACTCTTCTCCAATTTACTGTCAATTTTACTTTTTGTGTTGTGAATGGTCTTTGATAGAATTTATTTTTGTGTTTTTTTTACCGAGGGAATTCGAATTTAATTTATTCTATGTATTTGATATATATGCCTATATTTGTATATTTACTTCATTATTTGTGTGTAAATGAGTTTTTGTGTCTATATATGAGGTTTGTTTGTATATTTTGTGTACATGTGTATTGAGCGTAAAAATGTTTAAAAGAAACGTTTCTGGATCTGACCATCATTCGTTTATTGGTCATGTGCCTGTTTGCGTATATGTTTGTTTATGGTTTTTATTAGTGTGCGTGGGAGTGAATGTGGATTTACTCATAGTGTATATATATGTACACACACACACACACACACACACACACACACACACACACACACACACATATATATATATATATATGTATATATACGTTTGGATGTTTCGTTTTATGTATCTTGTCTTTGGAGTGACACGTCCTGTCCATCGCTAAATTTTACCACTGTATATTTTACTTCTCACCTCTCCACCATTTTAAGGCTGTAATCTAATAGCACCTGGAATCATACCGCATGTGTTCCTACTTTTTAAATCTTGTGATAAAATTAAACTGTTTAAATTTTTTGAGGTTTGAAGTGGTCGGGTCTAAAAACTTACCCGTCGAAATATATTGTATTCCGCTTCAGATGATGTGTTCCTTTATATATATATATATATATAATATGCTTAATAACTTCTGGGTTTCAGTTTCTGCTAGTGGATGCGCACTGCTGATGAGTCCCAAATATAGGACGAAACGGCCGTCCAGTGCTTTCTGCATTCTAGTTAAGGTTTAATAAAAACTCGATGAATTACTTAATCATTTCAAATCCTCCTATAATTTCTCGTATATATATATATATATATATATATATATATATATATATATATATATATATATATAGTGTGTGTGTGTGTGTGTGTGTGTGTGTGTGTGTAATCTACAAAAATTACACGTATATGTGTATATAAATACATTTAAACGTAGCGGCTTAGTTCAAAACGTTGATCTCACCAGATGATGCGTTCTCTTTAGAATGAACACAAATGTACTTGTGCAGGCGTCTCCAATAGACATTTGCTAGACGTCTTAACAGATAGGAATATTCGAAACCACTAACCGGTCGTCGTCATTATTATTATTATTATTGTTATTATTATTATTATTATTATATACAAGTATATACATGTGTACATACATGTGCATACATATTTTGTGAAACTCTGCATTAATATTTTTCTAAATGACTGACCTATTCATGTAACTTTCTTTACGATTAGAAAATGCATATCTGTCCATTGTCATGTTATTCAAAAGCTTCCATACAAAAGAACTCTTACTTCTTCAAAGCCGTAAAAGCTGAAAGCATTTGCGTATCTCTACTGTTATTCTTCATATTTTTTGCCTCTCAAATTCTGATTCCTAAAATAACACTTGGTGAATTTCAATCAATTCAAACAAACTCTTCATTTCTTTGTACTTTTTCTTTTTTCTTTTCTTTTTTTTCAATGATGATTTTATCTTTGATCCCCATGTTTTCAGAACAGTCACATGACCATTAAACGAATGATGGTTAGATCCAGAAACGTTTCTTTTAAAAATGTTTTGAAGGTCAAATGTGAAGTGATCGTCTTTGTATTTACCGCACCAGAAGTGGATAGACGAATCGATCTATTCAGTTGTAAATCTGTAATGAGACATTTCTAATTTAATTCAAATCCAATTGCATGTTTTTTCAGTAGCATGTCATGTTATAATACAAGTATATGTTTTCCTTATAAGATACGTTTTAATTGACTTATTTTGGGAACATTTTCAATCTCTGTTTCCATTAAATATTCTCATAAATGATTTTCTAGACATAAATTGAGGGGCCTGTTTCGTATTGTTATGAATAAACTACTCTACCATAGAATTAGCACACTGTTAGATTTTATTATTCAAGTCAATGATTTTCTAATAAAATCGGTATTAAGCAAACTATTTTGGAAACGCTTATAAAATAAATTTACGTTAAATATTAATATAAGTCTCTAGTGGGCATAACATCAAAGAACAGTTTTCTATTCGTATTAACCAATAAACCTAGACTTATTACTTTATGTTGAATTTCATGATGCAAGCCAATACTTTTCCAAGACAGGTTTATATCATATTTTGTCAAAATCGGGTTCACCACATGCAAGGCAATAAAGCCACTAAGGCAAAAGGAAGTTACTGGTGTGTAAGAAATTAGAAAATAGAAACATTACTAATGATCAGGAACGAAGTAATAGTATTCAGGAGGAGAGTAGATAGCGATTGACATTGCATTTAAATTTGCAAATATTTAAATAATATTTCATTCCTGATTAATGATGGTTGGAATGTATGGAATTTAGCCAGCTCAAATGTAAATTGATGAGATCTCAACGTCAGTCTAGTCAGTCAGTTAAGTGCCATACGTGATACACGCTTGGGCGATCATGTCTCGAAAGAAACATGACTGACTGGGCAGAATATTATCCCGCAGTAGGTTGCCATTGCTTTCTGCAGTAGACTGGTTGCCGACCAAGGCTATAGAATCCAATCTGTCCTGTTATTTAACCCATAACTGGAAGGAATAGACGGATTAATACCTTTCCCAAGGGTATTTGCGCGTAAGTGAATGCAGTGAATTCAGCTTGAATTTGAACTCGGCTCCCCGATTTCTCGTTCCGAGCCGATATCCAATGCACCACAACGCACATCCTAGTCAGTCAGTTAAGTGCCATACGTGATACACGCTTGGGCGATCATGTCTCGAATGAGACATGACTGACTGGGCAGAATATTATCCCGCAGTAGTTTGCCATTGCTTTCTGCGGTAGACTGGTTGCCGACCAAGGCTATAGAACCCAATCTGTCCTGCTATTTAACCCATAACTGGAAGGAAGAGACGGATTAATACCTTTCCCAACGGTATTTGCGCGTAAGTGAATACAATGGATTCAACTGGAATTCGAACTCGGCTGGCTGGTTTTTCGTTCCGAACCGATATCCACTGTACCACAACGCACATCCGCACATCCTAGTACTAAGCCCAAATTCAAAACTTTTAGATATCATAGCGAAAGCTCATCTGAACAAGTATCATGAAAGTATTTATAGAAAAAGCACAGGGACCTAACCTTGCGGCTGTGAAAAAAATATTAGTATTAGATTTGTCGAGACATATAGTAGTGGTTCAGTTTTTATTGTTATTAAGTAATAAACTGATTCACTATAACTTGTTACACCACGCCGCATTTTATTATACAAGTCAAATGTTTTCATAATAAGATTAGTTTTAGTTAAACTATGCAGTTAATGTTTTTCAGGATATATTTATAATAACAATATATTGATTGAATATCTTATTTTCCTGAAAAAACGTCTGTTTGATACTTTGGCATACATTATCAGTGATGTTTTTAGTCGAGGATCATCAGGGGTTTCGGGCTTTCTGCATCATACACCCTCTCCACGGTGACCCAGTCAATGCTGATCGGATATCAATTGTCTGCCATATGTCAGCTGTAACTGTTCTCATAATGCACTGCGACTCTGTTTCTATCAGAAATATTTACAATAACTTATTCGTGTCTAGCCTGTATTGTATGATGGGGATTCTGATCCGACAATAAATGTTGTTTGTGTAGATTTCTTATTCCATCTCTTTCAAATGTTGCCTTACCCGTAACAAGTCTGAAGAGGCAAAGAACTGATCTGCAGTTTGTGAAATAAAGCATTGGCAAAGGTTTTCCAGTGGTGAGTGATCAGTGGGCGAAAGACCCGGCACACGTTGCAAATGATACGGATACAGTAGCGATCCATAGTTTGTGGTGCCACGAGTCCTGTCTCAGCAATGCGACCATAAAAAATAGCAAAGACTTCCTTTGATCTGGAAACTGATACAGCCGCACAGCCTCGCGTCCATTACCATTCGTGCGGCTGTATGTAAATATCATATCCGCCTACTTACGATATCGATAGCCCACCATTGTTAAACGGAACACTTCTTAAGTGTACAACGTTCCATTTATGTGGTTGATACTTGAAGTTGAACGAAATACATCAACCAGGAAAGATTTTATATTAAATTTATTTCTGTGAAATAAATGTTTTTTCCTTTCATTATGCTACGGACCATCAAAACAACGTTATCATATTTATCATATTCAACAGAGAAGGTTTGTCTATTTTTAATTATATTTTTTACATTTTCCAGAAACATTAAAATTAGCAAGATTAACAAAGATAATATTTTTGTTAAATGAATAGAACTGACTATAATAAAAGTATTTGATTCTATCCCCAACAATACAGACAAATTTAGAAAAACAAAAATATCCACCAACCACCTGAAGACAGATAAACAAACGTTTTCTGCTTATGACGTCATTTTGGATTCCAAATTCAGTGATTTAAAAACACCAAGATTTAGTTTGAGAATATTCTCTACCATAATGACAACACCCAATTCTTGATAATGACTGAAATAGTCGAAAATACTTGACCAAATAAGCAGAGAAATGAAATGATAATAAAAAAAAAAGAAGCAAAAAGAAAATTGGACAATTTATTTCTAATTGTGATCCTGACATACAATATTTCATTCAGAAATTCGAAAACTATAATAAAAAATGTAATAGAAACTGTGGTTTATTTTAGCAACTCTTTTTGTTTAAACTTCACAAACGAGGATTTAACATTATTTACACTATATATATTCGGACTATTTTCTGCATCTTTGTTGTTTTTATCACAACGTTTCAATCGTTGTACCCTCCGACCTTTCTCAGGCATTTATCGATCTGGGTAATCTACAGGGAATTCCGAGCTGAACACTTTATTTATGGGTGTAGCCTCTTCCCTTTCCACTGCTCATGTCTAGGGATATCATTTAATTCTTATTTTATATAGAACTGTTCAATTATTCGCCCGTTTTCACTGGGTGCAAATACACATTTTCTGACCCAGGGATTGAACTTTTAACCACCCTGCCACCAATTTTACAAACCAACGCTTTTTACCCACTAGGCCACTTGACTCAATTTTGTACTTGGTCTAAATAAAAATAAGTACTAGACGATATCCCTAGACATTACCAATGAAACGAGAAGTATAGATCTGTAGATTAAATAAAGTGTTCTGTTCAGAATTCGCTGTAGGTTACTCAAATCGATATTCATTCGAGGAATGCCGGAGAGTAAAACGGCAAAAACTTTCTGATAAGAACAACAACAAAGAAAATGATAATAGTCCGAATATAAATAATGTTAACAATACCTTCAATTTTTGCGACTTAAATACGCTATATATATATATATATATATATATATATATATATATATATATATATATATATTCTTTTCAAATGACTTCTTTTAGAAATGATTTATCTTTCTACCGATGTGCTTGAGTTTTGCAGAGATTATTCTTGATGTTTCTGTCCAGACAAAAGCGAAAGTTACAGACGATTAGATACAAGCCTGGAGGTGCGTAACTACCATTTAAAATATTGTCTAGAACCAGTTCCACAAACTCTAATATTCATTCTTGCACAACAACAAGCGCCTGGCACAAATATCAGTTAGTGAAGCAGGAAAAAAATTTAGCGAGTTGGTCTTCAGCGATACAAGTTTAATGTTCGGGTCATAGTTACGATTTCAAATACTGATTTCAGCGAAAGCTTTTTCTCGATCGCAAATAATTGTAATACAACCTTTAATTCCTTTAAGTTTTTGTGTGAAACATGATCTGCGATAACGAAATATGCGATCTATCTCATACTGTTTTTTGTTTATTTTGTTTATCATTTTAAAAGTCTTTTCTCCCCAAGCAAGGCGACACTTCCAGAAAGACGTAAGGGGTTACTGGGAGTGAAAGATAATCAGAAAACTTTAGAATTAACTGGGAACCGCTAAACAGTCAACAAAGAACTGAAAATGGTTAAACAGCCAATAAGGAACTGGAAATGGTTAAACAGTCAACAAAGAACTGAAAATGGTTAAACAGTCAACAAAGAACTGAAAATGGTTAAACAGTCAACAAAGAACTGAAAATGGTTAAACAGTCAACAAAGAACTGAAAATGGTTAAACAGTCAACAAAGAACTGAAAATGGTTAAACAGTCAATAAGGAACTGGAAAATGTAAATATTCAACGAGGAACTGGAAAATTCTAAACAATCAATAAGGAACTGGAAACCGTTAAACAGTCAACAAAGGATAAACCTTTACTTAAGTTTAACATTTTATAAGGATTCTATTTAGCAACACACACACACACACACATGTATATATATACAAGCCTGTTTTGCTGTATCATAGTTCATGAGTGTGGTTAGACATCCACTTGCTTCAAGCCGGAATCGAAACTCGACCGATTGGTGTCAATCGGAGTGCCTGCTCTCTAAGCTATCGGTTGGCGCATGGAATGAGAGAGGAGGAAATTTTAGCCTGTTATATATATATATGCGGGAGAACTTTTTTAAAAATTTTCCTCTCCAGAGAGCTCAATTGTAATGAGAGCATAATATATTTGTCATCCACATAAAAGCCTGTTTCTCTCTATCACAGCTTCTCAATATGGCTAGACATCCACTTGCTTCCAGCCGAGATCGAAACTCGACCGTTTTGCTGTCAGCCAGAAAGTATATATATATATATATATATATATATATATATATATATATATTCTTTTCAAATGACTTCTTTTAGAAATGATTTATCTTTCTACCGATGTGCTTGAGATTTTGCAGAGATTATTCTTGATGTTTCTGTCCAGACAAAAGCGAAAGTTACAGACGATTAGATACAAGCCCGGAGGTGCGTAACCACCATTTAAAATATTGTCTAGAACCAGTTCCACAAACTCTAATATTCATTCTTGCACAACAACAAGCGCCTGGCACAAATATCAATTAGTGAAGCAGGAAAAATTCTAGTGAGTTGTTTTTCAACGATGCAAGATTAAAGTTCAGGTCATAGTTACGATTTCAAATACTGATTTCAGCGAAAGCTTTTTTCTCGATCGCAAAAAATTGTATTACAACCTTTAATTCCTTAAAGTTTTTGTGTGAAACATGATCAGCAATAACGACATTCTTTTCTCCCAGAGCAAGGCGATACTTCCAATAAGACACAAGGGGTTTCTGAGATTGAAAATTAACTAGAAGATTTTAGAAGGAAGTGGAAACTGCTAAACAGTCAACCAGAAACTGGAAACCGCTAACTCGTCAACAAAGAACTGGAAACTGCTAAGCAGTCAACAAGGGATAAACCACTATTCAAGGTTAAAAGACCGCGGCAAGTGTGAGAGTGTGACGATAGGCAAATCTATCTATCTATCTATCTATCTATCTATCTATCTATCTATTTATCTAGAAAAAATTCATTCCAAAAAAGAATTTCTTCATACTATAATTTTACATGAAGATGTGGGTTATGTTGAGGAAGAAATACAATGAATTTTCTTTATATTTTATATCACAGCGTCAAAGATACAAAGATGATCAACTTTAAATTCAAATTCTGATAATTTATCTAGATGTTTAACTTAGCCGATCTCATTCAACTTTCGTTTGTTTTTATTTTTTCATTTTTAAGGCTACTGCTTTAATTACAATTTTTATTAGCAGCATTTTTTTCTAGAGAGAAGCTGATATCAGCGTGAATGGACGGGTTTTTTCATTGCTCAAGAAAGCGAAGGTATTTCTTTAATTATTCAAATTTTGTTCTTATATTTTTCTTTGTTTATTATATTTCTATGTTATTATACATTTAAAATATTTATTTATTAAATACATGTTTTCAAGCCGACAGTTTTATATTTGTTGTATTTTTAAAATTAGCGCTTCAGCAAGTTTACTTACTTTATTAAGAAAGTCCGTTATTATTCCGTTAGGAATTATTATATTAGGAATATTTAATGCGTTGTATTTATTAAATTACTTATACCCTAACATTAATAATTCTTTATTTAAATGTTAGAAAATGCATTTTGAGTCGTAAAGTTTGTTTTACTTATTATTGACTATTGGTTCAGTATCGTCGATTCCTTTTTGTATCATTTATCATATAGTGGGGTTTTCCGTTACAGTGAAATGTATTTGTGTGTTGAAACAGATTAACTGAATTTGGCCTTGTTAGTAGATAGCCCACTATAGAGGGGTATAAAACAAGAAAATCAAATTGTGTATAGAAACAACATATATATATATATATATATATATATATATATATATATATATATATATATATATATATATATATCAATTAATGTTTTTTTACAAATAAAAGTAATGTCCTTTGGTTGTTACAAAGGTCGTTAAAATATTCATAGCAGCAATTGCCGAAAAGATTTTGTGCGTATGTATGTGTAAGCGTTGGTTTGTTAGAAGTTTCTTCGAAGTTTCGCTCAGTCCATCGGGTAAGTGGCTCAGTGAACAGTGAACAGTGAAGAAGAAGATGAGAGAGAAAGGAGAGGCAAGCATAATACGATCGCTTGACGTATATCAAGGGACGTGTTAATTATGCTCGTGTTTTCTCAACTGTCATACTTCTGTGTCGTACTCTCCGGGGCTCCGAACAAGTCATTTGGGAATTCACACCCATATTTAATTCTGGGCAGTTCATTGGACAATATACAAATTTCACGACGGCTCGCGAAACGGGTCCGGAAAAGGAATTTGATATTTATTTATTTTTGGCTTTCCATCCGGTCCCTCGCTTGCTTGGTATCACCACAATCATTCAATGATTTTTAATAACCTATGCCAATAATTTTATTATGTTAGCCTTTTCTTATTTATTGATTCGTTTATATTATTGTCATTAAAATGATAATAAATCAAAGTGGTACATTTGATACGCCATCCAGTATAATATATATTATATAAGGTCATTCCTTGTTATGGTAGAGAGCTTATTTATCTCAGTGATCCCTAGAGCAAAGCCATGTGAAGTTCCATCTCCTGTAGGGTCACCTATGACGGTAAGATCGAAGAAGACAACTGATCGTCAGCAACTTCCGAAGACCTCAACGGCGAAATAGGCAAACATCTACCCGATCTCAACGGCGGATGAGAGAATCGTCTGTCAGGCTGGCGTAATCAAGGCCGACCTTGACTGACCAAACATCCGCTAGCCCGATGCAACCAGATTTACCAGATATCGCCTGTTTTAATTACCTTTGAACTGCTTATGGCCAAGTGTGTGGGCTTCTCCGTAGTGAGGAGTGATCCACTAAAATCAGATTCACGCGAATGACCTCGTCAAACGCTCTTCGATATACAAACTCCACCACCGACACCAGTAGTGAGAACGTGAATAGGGAGAGAGAGGATGACGACTCCGATGCTCTGATTATAGCGGGTGACGACATAAGCATGATTTTGTGAGGAAAGGTGACATGTCATATGACCCTCTACGTAGATGTGCCTCCAAAATCAGTGCACTTTCAATAAATTTTCGCCTCAAGAAATTACGTTTTCTTTTAATTAAAACCGCATTCTTTAAGTTGAAATGATGCTTAAACCTATTACCATGGATGACTAATTCACTGATTGTTTTTTTTTTTGTTAATGATAAATTTTTATTTCTATAATCATTTATTAAAATATCTAAATGTTTTAACAATGTATTTCTTAGGATAATTTTATATCCTATTTTTTAACTTGTGTGCTACAGGTATAATATTGTTTTTATTTTGTTTTGAAATAATTAAAAAACCTATTGTTCATAAAGTAGTTGTATAAATTTTATAAAAAAAATTAATTGTAGACGTTATAGAGTTGGTATGTAGGGGAATGAATCGAATTTTATTAGGTTTTTCTTAAGTGGTCTTCCCATCGTCTGATTCGCTTTCATTATTATATATGTCAGTCAATAAGTTAAGTGCCATACGCGATACATGCTTGGGCGACCATGTCTCTTTTGAGACACGACTGACTGGGTAAATGATTTTTACCTACTAGGTTGCCATTTACTTTCTGTGGTAGACTGGTTGCCAACTATGGCTATAGATCCCAATCTGTTCATCTATTTAACAAATAGCTGGAGGGAGAAGAGACGGATTAATGCCTTTCTCAATGTTATATCCGCATAAGTGAATGTAAGGAATTCAACTGGAATTCGAACTCGGCTCACCGATTTCTCGTTCCATTGTACCACAACGCACATCCTATTATATATGTACTCATCCTTATATATATATATATATATATATATATATATATATTTAAACATGTGTGTATGTGTGTGAGTGCGTGTGTGTGTTCATTTAAATTGGCTCTACTCAATGTCTTCGCGTCAGGGGTATTGAACGTAAAATTTAAATCAAGTCCCCTAACAGGTGGATGTCATTGTCAAACTATATCATGACAAGATAGATAAATATTTAATTTTTTTTATTGTTATTAATTATTATTTTCTTTCTCTCTATCTCTGGATATCGAGCACATTAATTAAAAAGATTACTTGCTATAAATACAATGGCTGACAGTATTTTTTGTGTGTGAGTGAAACACGTATTTTGTCATATAAATGTTCAAATTAATGTTTCTCTGAATCTCTTCATATCTAGATATCTTAATATTTATTCATGTGAAAAATCGCATACTGGCGTTAAAGATTCACCAACAAAGAATCGTAAGAAATACAAAAAAAAAAATAGCATATATAACTCGAAGAGAAAATGAGGACATAATTAAGATGCTGACATTCCACATAACTTCAAATAAAAGGTTAGGAAGGAAACCTCGATCAATACTTGAAAAAAAAATAATAAACTTGCGAAACCTGTTCTAAAAATGTTGTAAGCGAAATATTTTACGAATTTCAATCGAAAGCGGTACTGGCTGCTCGGTCAATAAATGCGAAATGTTTTCTTGTAAGGAAACAGCTAATATTACTATTGGCATACATGTTTCAATATCCTTATTCTAAAATATTACTTGGTAAATGCGCTCGTGCATATGCACATAAACGCACACACTCACACATACACATATGTACACACATACGCGCGCGTGTGTGTGTGTGTGTGGTGTGGGTGAAAAACAGTTTCTGTTCGTGTTTTTGACTGTGTATACCTGAGCGTGAGTTGTATATATTAGTATATGCACGTCTATAATTGTCATATATTTCAGTGCGTGTGTTTGAGAGCATGAACGTGTGTGTGTGTGTGTGTGTGTGTGTGTGTGAAGAGAGACATATTAAAGGCAATCAACATTTGATTACCAGACAAGGAATTATGAATTTTGTTTGGTGAACCTAATGATCGGAAGTTACGAATAATTTTCTTTTTGTAAGGAATAATTTGTGCCAAAATTGATAGAAGACACTTTTAACAAATAGATGGTTGTTTATTTTACAGCTTTTCTTTCATTATTTCTTTGTTTAATGAAAGAGAACACTTTTCATTCATTGTTTTTTTTTGTCCCGAAGTTTGAATGATTATTAAGCCACTAGGTTCATCTTTCATTTACTCATGAGCTTTCAGTGGGTCCTTCCTAGTTTTTGGCGCACACTGACGCGAACTAGAATGGAGACGCAACGGGGTCTAGTCATTGATCGGTCGGTGGGAAGCTGGGAGAGGTCCCACCCTATGTCTACGCAGGAAGATGTATTTATGCTGAAAACGTATTAGCGCGAAGTGAATAAAACGAAATCAATCGGGAATTGAGAGTAGCACTTAATATAATTATTAGAGTATTTTTCATGTTTTTCGTTATATGTAGAACTAGTCTGACGAGATTTCACAAGCTAATCACCTCGTCCAATACATCGTCCAAGACAACGAGAGTATTGCTACTTTGATGTTGTTTGACATAACTTACAATTCACTTTGCCCGAGATTTCGCTCGAGACTTCAATTCTTCTGGGACGTAGTTGAGTTTGAACCATGACTTTTGAATACATAGAAACGAATTCGTCGGTGATTTTATGAGGTGGAAGTATTTGAACCACCATCTGCTTTTTTATTAGTGACCGGTAGATGGTGGTTTAATTGTCTAGGTGTTGTTTAACCTACTCCAGAAACTTTTACGGGTCCTGTTAATAATGCAACATCAGGCAGTAGAAAAGCTGGAAACTCAAAAAAGATTTTAGAAAGAAAATGTAGAACCGTATCCCTGTCTACAACGCACACCTTGTTTTATCTTGTCTTGTTGGGCTTTTCTTTTCATTTTTACGTAGCGGCATCTCCTTGTAATCATGATTTCTTTTACTTTTGGGCTGGTGGTCGTGGGAGTTAGTACACTAAACATGCCTATGCAGAGGGTATCTTAAAGAAGAAACAGTATCAACACAAAACAGAAATCTGTTACCAAGTTGAAAGAATGCAAAGAAAGATAGATGAAGTGTTGGCATAAATTCATCACACTTCGTAAAACAGTGCAGAACAGACATAGGTGGATTAAAAGAATAATTTACGTAGGATTGTGCAAGTTATTTTTTTTTTTTTTGACCAAACAGACATATCTTATTGGCAAATGTCAGAAACGTTTCCTTGTAATAATAATCATTACAACAATAATAATAATTATCATTACAAAGCAGTATTTCAAGTTGACGTTTTTTGTCGTTGGCGTACTCGGGACTATTACTAGGAAGCATTCTGCCTTGCAAGACGCTTTGGAGATACCTGATATTATGAGTGGGAGGGCGCATGTGATAACAATACCTAGAACAGGTCATGTGCCGAGGGAAGTGCAGTGTCTTTAAACTGAGGATGGGAGTTGAGATATCTTCATCATTACCCGACCGAGATATCTAAGAGTTAGAGAAGTTATGGAATAATAATAATAATAATAATAATAATAATAATAATAATAATAATAATAATTGAAGTCCCGGATATATAGCACAACACCACCGGAATTATGTCACCAATTATAATGGAGTGATTATACTGGGGAATTTTTTAATCCTCACAGACAGGAAAACTGATTCAAACAGACAAAGTAATGAAAGATTACAAAAAAAGGAACCTATCAACTAATTGATGATTTGCGCACAGGATCCCAATGTTTCTAAACAAGAATTTGAAAAAAAAAAAAGAAAAACTGTCAAATTATAAAGTCTTGCAAATCGAAGTTACAAAATTGGATTATCCCTGTTGTGATAAGCACATTGAGTTTTATCAGGAAAATTACTGAAAATCATGAGTAAAATTCCTGGACATATCAACATCTTAGGCCTACAAAAGATTATTTTGTGCGGAGCTGCACATATCATCCGTAAAATCTTCTCCATCTAAACGAAACCTACCAAATGTGCATAGATAACTCACCGTACACTTTTTACTCACAGACTCTGGAGTGGACTTGCTAATTATACACTTCAAATTACGCTCTGGCAAGATAATGTCATAAATAATAATAATAATAATAATAATAATAATAATAATAATAATAATAATAATAATAATCCAATATCCAGAACGTGCCAATAAATCCAATGTTGATAAAGTTAATACTCATCGATGGTTACGTGCATCTGGATTAAAGTCTGAGACTGAAGGCTTTATTCTTGCAGCGCAAGACCAAAGTCTTTTCACTAGGAACTTTAGGCAAGTATTATACATAATAATATGGATCCAAAATGCAGGTTTTGTGATAAACACCAAGAAACAATAGACCATCTAATCTCAAGCTGTTCTGTACTTGCCCCAAATGAATATAAAAATCGCCACGATAGAGTGGGGCAATATTTACATTGGACAATGTGCAAACACTATGGAAAATCTGTAAACAAACACTGGTATGAACATCACCCAGCACCGGTTACAGAAACAGAAGATGTCACCATTCTATGGGATTACACCATCTACACAGACAGAAAAATTGAAGCAAATAGGCCGGACATTATTGTTAAAAACTAGAAAGAAAAAACTTGTCTATTAATTGATATGGCTTGTCCAGTGGATTGTAACATAGCAACCAAGGAATTTGGAAAACTGTCAAAATATAAAGACCTGGAAATTGAAATAGAAAAAATGTGGAAATTGAAAACAAGAGTTGTGCCAGTGATAGTAGGTGCACTTGGAATTATAAAAAATGAAACAAAACAACACACTGAAAGAATCCCTGGAAACCCCAGCTTAAGAGATATACAAAAATTCTCTTATTAAGTACAGCCCACACACTAAGGAGAACTTTGTCTATGTAACGCTAGAGATGATGGGGAATATAGAAAAAACATGAAATGGAGCCATAACAACACACCACGACCTGCCTTAGGTCTTCTCGCAGACTTGGCAGTTAGTGCGACCTTAACAGAAATCGAATTATGATGAAAAATGACAACATAATAATAATAATTAAAACGTTCAATTTTATGGAAAAAGGTTTTGATAGACTAATCGAAAGGATCCCTGGTAGCCCAAGCCTTTAAAAATACCATAAATTGTATTCACAACTTATGAAAGTTTTTTTTTTAAGTAAAATGCGTGTGAGCTTTGTTTTGTTTTTCCAAAAATGTTCAGTGGAAAATGTCATGATGCTATTTCTCACTCTGTTGAATATGAGGTCAGCTATTTAATATATCTTGTTCAATACCACATATTTGCTTGTTAGTTGACTGACCCAAATTATCGAGAATGCACTTACGCACCTGCACATCTCTGTTTAGTAACAGGAATAACATGACCAGGTGTCGAGATGGTTGTTTTATGCATGGAAGAAGGATTCAACGGAAACGACTGTGGGGTCACCAGTAGATTCCTGTGAACACTCAATCAGACACCGTCAGAACGGACCCTGCTAATCCTCCTGAAGGTATTTATAACTGCCATGTTATACGGTGCTTTTATCAAAACTTGTCACTATAATTTACACATTTGACTGTGCTGCATGTGCTTGTTATAAACTTATGAGACTGGGTGACATGATGGTTATATTGGGATTTGTAATTTTGTACTCCTACACTTTGATAGCGTACATCTTTCTCTAACTCTGTCAATAATAATAATAATAATAATAATAATAATAATAATAATAATTCAGTCGCCCGGAAATAGTGATTAATGATCATCAAAAGAGTGTGTGTTTTCTTATTAACATATAACTACAATAATCTTGAAGTGAAAATCTAAAAAATGTGACACATGAGTAGTAACTAAGCTGGTCGACCGCCAAGTCGATAGTGATCTGAAGGCTCCCTTTTCTTTCGCTGTTAGCTTTCGGTAGGGCTGAATTGCGATTCTTCCTCCTGGATTCATCCACTTACCCTCGATTCTCCTCTTTATTTTTGTGTGCTTAGTAGAGAGGCGTGGTATACCATTTTTAAAGTCTTTGATATGTCCCGGCCGGAGACCGAACACGCAGACGCCTGTACCGTAGGTGAGCACTCTACTATTGCGCTACGGCACATGAAGACAGCGGTAATTCTTTCTGTGAATGAGATCCTGGGTTTGATTGGAAAATATTTGGAAGGGAATACTTCTTAGTATTAAAGACATACAAAAAATGTTCTCACAAGTACAACTCACACATTGCGAAGAACTTTATCAATATGTGTGATCTTGAGTTACCTATTTTTTTTTTTTTACAAAAAATGTTCAGTGAAAAAATATTAATAATATTAAGAATTTTGTATCCATGGCTGGCCATTCTATCCGAGGATGTTTATCTATAAGTGCAGCTGGCTAATTCTATTACAGGCGCTTGCTTAGACACACTTGTTCAACAGCACAGAGCCTACTTTTGGTTTATATTGAAACTATACAGAGGAAAACTTAATTACAGTTTCTGGGTGAGAGTATATAATCCGACGTAAACAATAATTTGAACAAGGTCAGGATGACTTGTGACTTCAAGCCAGCTCAACCATCGACAACTTCTCCCAATTTCACTCACGAAGCTTGAGTAAACCCATAGTATGGTTTGCAGGCACTTTCCAAAAGTGCTGGGATCATCTCCTTCAGAGCGATGACATCAATAAGTCACCTTTCTGAAAAATCGACCATCGTGAGATTAGAATCCGGGTTTTGTTTTAAGGATGAAAGACATTTTTCAAATAATAAATGTCGGCGATCAATGTAATTGTTCTGGTCATCTTTCGCGGTTCGCTGTTAACAACAAAATTTTTAATTCTTGATTTTGACTCAAACAACAATCTAAATGATCAACATTATGTTCATTTTCAAAGTTCTCGTGTATTTTTTTAAATCATTTCACTTCAAGCAAGACAATAAAGCCAATACTACACAAAATTTTACAGCGTGTTAGAGAGTACGAGAAAAATCTACCATTAAGAAGAGAGTATAATAAAAGAACAATTAAGAAAACAGAAGATAAAAACTGACATTTAATTTTTTGAAGATCAAAGATGACTGGGAAGATAGAGGTGAGTTTAACAAGTAAGAAGTACGATAGAAGAAACTGTTAGCATAGAACTTACGGTTACAGCTAGCCACTGCAACTGTAAATTGTGATGAGACCTAACAGCCAATTTAGTACTGCGCTTAAATTCAGAGTGTAGGAAACATAGAGGGAAGTTCATTAGGACGATTGCCATGAAAGTACAAGGAAGCTACATAACAGCAGCGGAAAAGTGACTGAATTCGAGATGCCTGATGAGGACCAATAACACTAGAGATTCTTCTTTGGATTTTACCAAGAATCTCTAAATATATAGCCGGTGCATCAGACCAGATGTGGCAGGAGTATTCAAAGCAAGGACGAATGGTAGACTTATAAATATGTAAGATAGATTCTAGCTAAAATATTGTCTTACTCGAAACAGTGAACCAACTTTCCAAGCTGCTGACTTGATTCAATATATTATGCAGTTTTTATAGATATTTATTAATTTTAAACTCTGAGTAAAAGCATAGCGTCTATCTACTTAAGTGATGTCTCTGTATATTCTGTTACTTGAAACTTTATAGAGAATTGTGTAAATTCTAATGAGTATAATAGAATTTTTAAACCGGGTTCCAACATCAACTGGCTCTGTTGAAAAATGTCAAAGTATCTCCCACAAACTAAGTGGCCAAGAATGGTGGTAGACAATAAATGTGTACAGCTTTTCAGTTTAGTTCTATTCAAGTATTTAGGCAAGTAGTGTTTGATACTATGTCAATTTAGAGAAATATGTACTGCAAGTAACAAGCATTTTGAAAAAGTAGGAAACATAAAACTCATCAAAGAAATCGAATTACTAAAATATTTTATTGACAGTAAACTTAAGCATTACTTGTCTGCTTGTTTTCAAACACCCAAGTAACCTACATTCATCAGCAGTTACATTTATATCGCCAAATACTGATGCGCAATTCCTTGCATATATCAGCGCTCATACGCCTGCACGCATAAGCCTTTTTGCGCATGCGTAATTTAGCAGGTAGTTATGGATTCGTTTCTCGACTGTATCAGTGTAGAGGAAAGCGTACACACATAAATCTACGCGCATGTTTGCGCGGGTAAGTGTGCGTATACGAACACATTTATCGCAGTCCGTGACAGCATTTTCTATTCATGAGTGCTGGCGTGTAAGTTAAATTAGCCCGAAGTCTCTGTGTCATTCTCTGTGCACACGCACGCACGCACGCACGCACGCACGCACACACACACACACACACACACACACATATATATATATATATATATATATATATATATATATAGGGAGAGAGAGAAAGCGGTGCGATACGTATTTTGTCGTCATTTCATATTTATGATTTCGCGCGTGCATGTTCTTTGTTTTTAATTTTGTCGACTGCACAGTACAGTAGGTTCCGTTGGGCACCATCTGTGAGAAAAAGAATGCCATGACGCAATTCACTCATTCAAAAAATTGGAAGCATATCGTACTGCTCAGACGTTCAAAATTTTTTCTCCATCTTTATCATTATTATGACACTTTTTTATATTTTCAATTTTGATTAAAATCTCCCGTAGACGCCTGAAGAGCGGGAGCGAAACCGGTTGCTTCGCTTTTTTAATATATTTACAATGTGTAACATCAAGCTGCACACTTTTATTTCTTTAATTAAATTCTGTACTTACAGAAATATTTTCAAATATATATATATATATATATATATATATATATATATATATATATTAAAAAAGGATTAATTCAAAGATGTTGAATGGCCATTTCGATATGAAGATCCCCACGGGGAACGACACATCACCTCAGCAACAGAAAAAAACCTTTCAGAAACTGGAGAAAAATTAGTCTACTTTTCCTTTTTAAATAGATTGCAAAGAAATTAAAAAAATAAATAATAAAATAAAATAAAATAAAAATAAAAATAAAGGGAAAGAAAAAGAAAAGGAAAAAGAAAAAGAAAAAGATAGAATAAAATCAAATAAATAAGAAAAGAAAAAATTGACATCGTCTGGGTTCGCAAAAAAAAGGGGAGAATGTAACTAAAAATTAACAGACAGCCGTGTTAAATCGACGTCAGTTAAAGCAACACGGAAAAAAGGTGGTAAGAGAGATAAAAGAAGGAAGGGAGGGAAAAAGAAAGAAACTAAAGAAAAAAATTTTTTAAAATGTTACAGACGCTGGACAAATTCAAAAACCTAATTTCTCCAAAACGTTGAAGTATTAGAAAAAGGCCTTTACTTAAAAAGGCATAATTATTAATAAAAGGGAATAAAAAGATATAGGATTTAAAATAAAATTATTTTTTAAAAAATTAGGTCATTTGAAATTAAACTAAATAAAGACAACACTAGGTAAAAAAAAAAAATGAATTACAATTATTATATATACATACCTATACAAGTACACACATACATACATATATATACACACACAATTTAACGAATAAGAATACATATATACATACACATACACACACATACATTCAATTTATTACACACTTATATACATATACATGCGCCTACACACATATATATGTGTGTACACACCTATATACAAAAAATTCATATACACATAATATACATGTGTACACATACATGCACACATATACACACACACACGCACACGCACACACACACACACACACATATATATATATATATATATATATATATATATATATATATATATATATATATATATATATATATATATATATTCCATATATACATATATATATATATTATTACATGGAGCTCTCTTCCTGTATCATTTTTTAATATTAAAATAAATTTTTAATATTAATTAGGATCTGGTTTTTTGGAATTTACCTTCCTGCTTTTTTCCCTTGGATTGAAGTATCTGAATTAAAATATATATATATATATATATATATATATATAAACAATTTAACGAACACTTATTCAATATAAAACAATTAAGCGGATATCCACTCACACGTACATTAAAAAAAGCAATAAAAGCGTTAAAAATAAATCAAACACGTGAACAATAAAAAGAAGGAAAAAGAAATACAAAGAAAAAGAAAACCAATCGAAAGAAAGACCAATCCCATAAAATATCAAATCACACCAATCTCTCAAAACAGGACTTAACAGCAAGAAACCCAGTCCTGATGAGTGAAGGCATATTAACTGTGTCCTCACAAATCTTCGAAGTTGGCATGAACCTGCTCAGTTAAAGTGACAAATTCTTTGCACTAAAACTATAAATAGTCTTTTCCCACCCCGATATCGAGCACTTTACAATAAAAAACCCTACTTGCATTTTGGCAAGGAGGGTTTTTTTTTATCGTAAAACTACTAAAAAACAAGAAAAACTTGCGGTAAACACTATCATAACTCAACACTATATATATATATCGACCACGAATGACAATCAGTTTACACGAAGACAAATTAAGCGCTAGATCACTTGGTGGCTTCCCCTATGTCGAATCCTGCCGGATGACACACATTTTCGTAACAATAATTTATCCTAAATAATCAGGCCGGTTAAAATAAATACTGTTTGATTATAAACAGAATATCTACTTAAATACGAGTATCGATCGAAAACAGTGTTCAAACAAATCATTTCAAATTGTCGGTTGTATATATCCAGTTTCGTTAATCTTCGTTAATTTCCGTAACATGTTTACATCTGCTAACATTACCATACATTTCAGAGCAGATATGGTTATTACGATGAATCGAAAATTGTGTTATAGGCGTAATTTGACTTCCTTTAGACTGATCGTCATTCGTGATCGAGAGCTCTAAGACGCGTCAGATCACTTGGTGGCTTCCCCTATATATATATATAAAATATATATATATATATATATATATATATATATATATATATATATATATAACATAGTGATGATCCACGTATACTGTCTTAATATGTATAGGAAAGAAAAGAATATTAATAAAAAGTTTTGAATTTAAAAATGTACTTTTTTGGGACAGTATTTGTTTATTTTTATTATTGTATTTTATATTTCAGACTGCCCTCGGTCCTTCATCAGAAACGAGTGATTATTAAATTTGAATTAGAAACGTATTTCACGATATCGTCTGAATATTTTTTTGTTTACATCACGTGGTATGTTTGTTCACAACATGCGGCACGTCCGTAGAGAAAGTCTGTTTGTTTTAGATAAAAATTTCTTGGAATATCTGAAAAAGAAATTTTTAGCTATTGAAGTATTTGTAAAGATTCAACACACCTAAGTCCCTATTTAACCCTAGCTTGTGTGTATTTAATTTTAAAATCCAGTATTTTTCTTTCATTCTGCGTGTGTATGTAGAACTAAAATTGGAGTCTATTAGTAAACATTTGCAATTTTCTAAAGTATGATCAGGTTGATTAAAATGGGCTGAAATTGGGGAGTATACATTTTTTTGTTGTATATTTAGTTTGTGATTATTGAAGCGAAATCTAAAGCTATTAGTACATTTTAAAATTCAAAACTTTTTATTAATATTTTTTTCTTTCCTATATATATATATATATATATATATGCATTTTCGTTGTTTGTGTATGTGGATTGAAGCCTAACTTGGATTCGTTTTGTTTATATGTACACCCTAATGCGCTATGTTAATGTGAATTCAGAGTGAGGCTGTTAGTGTGTGTGTGTGTGTGTGTGTGTGTGTGTGTGTTTATTTCGGAGTTAATTTTCCTGTGTCTCTCCATACATGCACACGCACGTCACTTTTCCATTGGAAACTTTGTAACGAAATGGGTTGTCACATCTTCCACCTATTTTCAAAATTATGCATTTTTGTTGAAAAAAAAACAACATTTTTTTCCAGGTGAACTGTACTGAATTATTTATTTATTTTGTTTTGACGCCTGTTGCTATCGTCTACCAAGTGCTATTACGAATCTCACCATAAGCGATGTGTTAGGAAAGTAACTTCTTGATTTTATCTGGCTGAGAAGGCTATCCCAGCGTGCTGTACCTTTGGAAAATGTCTGATAACCATACCATATATTGACCCAAGCTTTGTGAGTAAAATTGAGTGGACAGAACAATTCAGAAGATGTCGATGGTTTTGCTAGACATCAAGTCATCGTGTCCGAGGGTATGAACGTACGTGGCCTTGTTCAAACTGTTGATCATGTCAGATAATGGGTTCTCTTTCAGAAAATCTAAGGTTCGCTCAGCTTAACTGCAGTATAAAGCACAGGTGGATTCTGTGGGTGTTGAACAAACATAGATGTGCCTGAGAAGGCGTCTTCAATGGGGATTGGCTAATATCTATGCAAGACAGGCATATTCGGATACGAGCAGCGAGCCAATATTTGTTTAAATTGGTAATAACAAAATTCAAGTGAGGCTAGCAAAAATACACTTCCACTTGAATCACCATCATTTCCTTCTTATTCCAAATGTAAGTAAATGATAAACTTTTACTGCGTGAAGACCTCCCTGAAAACTACAATATTACATTTGTCAAGTCAAGGGCCGATCGTTATTTATTCTCATAATCGTTGCTTCCAAGCATCCCACTTTCATTCATATCACTTGCATCAGCCATCATAAGGCTGCTTTATTGGTAACTTAAGCGGCTCTTGAGCCTTTTATTATGCAAATCTTAATATAAAATATATACCATTGTACAGGGTACGATAGGTGAATTATCACATTTTATATTTTTAATTTCGCACATGTACGTTGCTTTTTATTTTATCGATTTCATTGTATAGTAGGGTCAGTTGGGCACCGTCTGTGAGAAAAAGAGTGCCATGACGCACTTCTCTTCGCCAGAAATTCGGAAACGGCATGCTGTACTTCTTGGCTTTCGTACCGGAAGTTCTGATACGAACATTTCAGCAAATTGGAAGCGGTATACCTTACTGCTTAGAATCCGAACATTTCAGAATGTTTGGGTACCAATCTGAAGACAGTGCAATGGATTCAGAAAGAGTAGGATGAGTTTAATGGTGATCTACTCGGAGGACTACATCAAGTGTCTTGAGGAGGTAGTGCTGCCCTAAGTCAAGAGGGTGGCTGCCAAAAGAACCTATGTCTGGCAACAGGACTCTGTACCATGTCGCACAAGCAGGAGAACCAAGTCATGACCATAAGACAATTTCTCAGATCACATCACCTCTTATACCTGGCCACCGAATTCCCCAGACTACAACCTTTTGATTATTACGTGTGGGGTGCAACTGAGCGAGAGACCAACAAAACTTCTTGTGGTGCCAAAGAGGAACTGAAAACAAAAATTATAGCCGTATTCACTAACTCAAATAAGGAGATTGCCCAGAAAGGTTACAGGAGATTTTATTGAATAAATTTAGTTTTTAGTATTTCAAGATAATGGCGTGTAAATTTGGTAAATATATCTGTTGAAATGAGATGTCAGGGTTATTTTAATATTTGCGTAATTTAGACGACAATTCATCCATTGCACCCTGTATATGATTTCATGAGAGAATTGCCTCTTCTTAACTGGATTGTGTGACAGTGATTAAGTACTTGACTTTGAAGACCATTTATTTTTAATTTCAAACCTTTCTTAAACTGAAACGTGTTGATTGACTTCTACATTTTTAACTGTTTTGCTACTGCACTCTCTTTCTCTCTCTTTCTCTCTCTTTCTCTCTATTTCTGCCTCTCTCATACACACATACACACGTATGACAATAAAGCAATCGACAGTTTTCTGACATTATCAGAAGAAAGAATTTTATTTGATCGGAACAAAATCTATATTAGCGAGACAAAATGGAATTCACACGAAGATGATGAACTCTTGATTATTAAACGCCTTTGAATAATCTATAAAAAACATATGCGCATCCTTCTTCTGGATTTGAATTACCCTTTTTGATATCATTCTAAGCATAAATATCGCATTACTGGTTCTAGTGTTTTTTTAACGAACCCGCACTATTCTTGTTCTATTTCCGATCTGGTTGTGCTGCGCGTTCTATTCATCAGATTTTGGATGATAAATTTCGGAAAATAAAGCTTTACACACACACACACACACACACACACACACATATATATATATATATATATATACAGAACTTTAGTTTGATACAATATCTCTTGGTGCAATGATGAAAATTATGTTTCGCTAGATGTAGAAGTTCATAGTGCCAACTTTTCGTAAAAATCATCGTCTGAAATTCTGTATTCTTTATGCTCTGGGAAGCTAATATATATATATATATATATATATATATATATATATATATATATATATATATATATAAGAATACCTAGCGAGCCAGACAACCTAACTAGGTTTCACCTTAACGGATTGTCAAAGAAAGCTGGCCAGCTTTCCCTGACTATACGTTTAGGTGAAACCTAGGTAGATCTGTCTAGCTCAGTAGGTATTTTTTTATTTATCCCTCTCTACCTAAGTATTGAGCGCTTTTTTATTAGTTGATAGCTCGTGTCGGGGTTTTTAATTGATGTTCATGTTCTTAGCTTTTTTTTGTTAAATCATTTTTCCCTTCTTCGTAGATCCGTGGAATGTTTTTCGACACGAGTATAGTTATTATTTCTTCTATCTATCTATCTATCTATCTATCTATCTATCTATCTATCTATCTATCTATCTATCTATCTATCTATGATAGGACTAGGAAAAAATTTAAAAAAATAGATCTAGGCTGCTTCGAGGTTTCTCAAGAATGTATATTCTGGAAAATTTCATTTTTGTGTTGGTCAAGCAAAACGCACGTGTTTACCTTGTCAAGCAGTATTTACAATTTTCTTTTTTTTTCCTTTTTCGCCTGTCTATTTCTTTCTCTGAGGAAGCTTTTTAAATGTGAAACATAGATCTATAAAGCATTCTTATTTCTGTTGGATTTCAATTCTTATTTTATTCCAATTCATATATATATATATATATATATATATATATATATATATATATATATATATATATATATATATATATATATATATACACACGTGTGTGTGTGTCTGTCTGTCTGTGTAAGGAATGCTAGAGGAAAACTATATTTTTTCGCCTAAGCATTTCGTTGTGCGTTGTGGCGCATTGGATATCGGCTCGGAACGAGAAATTGGGGAGCTGAGTTCGAATTCCAGTTGATTTCCTTGCATTCACTTTCGCACAAATACCCTTGGGAAAGCTATTAATTCGTCTCTTCCCTATAGTTATGGGTTAAATAACAGGACAGATTGGGTTCTATAGCCTTGGTCTGCAACCAGTCTACCGCAGAAAGCAATGGCAACCTACTGCGGGATAATCTTCTGCCCAAACGTGTATCACTTATTTCTGACTTATTTCGTACTTGATGAAATTTATCGAGGCAAAGGACGAAACGCCTTGGCGATAAAAATAAAGTTTTTGTATTTCCTTCTTTATTTAAACATAGTGTTCTTTCCCGTATTATAAATATACTTTTGTACACACATACACACGCGCACGTTAGACGAAAACCAGAAACCCAAGCGTAAACAGGAAACAAGAGATAAGCTTTCAGTTCTGTTGAAAAGTGCGGCAAGGAAAGTGAACATTTTTGTGCATGTAAAATTAAACACCATACTTTAGTTCATAAATTTTAAACTCTTGCGTTGTACTTTGAAACCTTGGCGACATACTAAAACAAATTTTTTTTTCTTACACTTCTTCTGCTTCTTCTATGTGCCCTGTCCCTTCAGGACGTAGGCGATCATGGTTCTCCACGTCTCCCTACCCCTTGTGGCTCTTAGTATGTTTGAGCCTGTTGCTCCTGGCAACCTCCGTTCCGTCATGCACCTGATCAGACCCTGCAAATATGCTATCCGCTGCCTTCCTCTGTCTCTCCTTCCTTCTATCTGACCAGTCAGTATCAGGTTCTCCAGGCTCTATTTCCTCATTGCGTGTCCCAGGAACTTCAGTTGTCTCTTCCTGATGCTCAGCATCAATTTCCTTTTTGTTGCCATTCTTTCCAACACCTCCTCGTTGCTTGCATGCTCAGTCCACGATATCCGTAGCATCCTTCTGTAGAACCACATTTCGTCTGCCTCCAGTTTTGTCCTCATTTTCGATTATATTATCCAGCATTCACTGCCGTATTAAAGAACTGACATCACGTAGCAGTCCAGCACTCTTTTCTTTGTTTCTATTGAGATTTTCCTGTGTGTTAGTATTTTGCTCATCTTCTGGAACGCGTCCTTTGCCATGCCAATTCGCCTTCGGATCTCCGTGTCGCACTTTCCATCTTCTGTTAGAACACTTCCTAGGTACTTAAATTTTTGTACTTGCTTGATTCTGTTATTCCCCACCTGTATTTGGCATTTTGGGTTGTATCTTTTGCTGATGACCATGCACTCAGTTTTCTTAAAGTTTATTTGTAGTCCCTTCTTGTCACTCTCCACTGCTACTTTCTGTATGAGGTCTTGTAGTTTCCTTTCCTTGTCCGCAATCAGCACTGTATCGTCCGCATACCTTATGTTGTTCAGGTTGTGGCCTCCAATAACAAATCCTGGCGTGTCATCTAGGGTCCTCAAAATATTCTCGCTGTATAGATTGAACAAATCCGGTGAAAAGACACATCCTTGTCATACGCCTTTTTCTATCTTTGTGTATCTACTTAGGTCGTTACCTGTCCGTATGCAGGCCGTTTGCTGCCAGTAGAGATTCTTGATTATTCTTATGTCTTTCCCGAAAATGTCGAGGCTGCCTAGCATCTCCATCAATTCTTTGTGTCGTATTTTGTCGAATGCTTTCGCGTAGTCAATGAAGCATACGTACAAGTCTTTCTTCATTTGTAATGCCCTTTCAGAGAGCATCCTAATCATGAATATGGCATTTCTTGTTCCAGTGTCTTTGACAAACCCGCACTGTTCCTGCCCTATCTCTGGCCTGATTCTGCTTCTCGCTCTATTCTTCAGGATTCTGACAATCAGTTTTGTAATGTGACTCATTAAGCTGATAGTTCTGTGTAGTTCGCACTCGTTTGCACCACGTTTCTTCGGCAGCACTATAAATATCGACTTGCATAGGTCGTCTGGTATTATTCCGCTGCTAAAAATTTCGTTTATTATGTCGGTAATCTTTTCTATGCCATATTCTTCTAAAGCTGTCAGCAGCTCTATCACTATGCCATCTGGACCAGGTGCTTTGTTTCTGTTCATTTTGGCCATTGCAGCATCCACTTCGGATTTCAGTATTTTCGGTCCATCCATCTCCTTGTGTATTCTCGGTTGTTCTCTCTTGTCGCAAAAGAGATTCTTTATATATTCTTCCCATCGCTGGAGTATTTCCTCTTTCTCTAATATGATTGTTCCTTCTTTAGATTTTATGCATCCTGTTGAGGAGCAGGTTTTTTTGTCCTGTCAGTTCTCTTATCTCTTTATGCATCTCTGCTTTGTTTTTACTGCTCAGTCTCTCTACTTCTGCGCATTTGTTGTTGAGTCATTCCTCTTTGGCTTGTCTGCATTTGTTCCTTATCTCCCTGTGAAGGTTTTTGTACTCTGCTCCGTACCTTGGCGTTATTTTTTGTCTCCTTTGCAACATGTAGAGGATCTCTTCGGTCATCCACTCCTTTTTTCTTCTGCGTCTGATTTCCTTTGGGGCTATGTTGTTCGCTGAAGTCACCATCGCTTCTTTTAGTGAATCCCATACTAATGTTCAACAAATACAAGGTCTGAGATACACTTAAAGTTGAGGTTCACTGTTAAATTAGTAATGGTGAATGATGTGTGATTCTTATTATAGTTCATTATTTTTTAGAACAAGTGATGTGTTTAAAGCAAGCCAACTTCTATAAAAGTATGCATAGCTTTAACCTAGCAGTAGCTATTAGATTAATTCTTCACGTTTGATAGTTTTTATTTTCAACGCACAGCATAGAGATCGCGTGTCGAAATTTTCTTTAAAAACCTTATAGATAAAACTTTCCAAAAAGAGTGTTTAATTATCAAATGATTTTCTCTTCACCTATATTTATTTTCTTGGTACAGAAATGGAGGAGTTTAGATTCTGAAGGGAGGAATTTTATCCAGGGTAGTAATTGGGGAATTATTTCAGACATATATATAAATCATAAGTATACAAGTAAAAAAGAACCAGATGAGAATTCAAAATGGAATCGACGAATATTTTGACGTATTTGTGTAATAAACCTTACTTGTAAGATAACTTCCATAAACAATTAACAGTTTTAATTTGGGACGGAATTGAAAATAAAGTAACGGCAATTAACCATGCAAGTTTGCAAATATACTGCCATTAATTACACTAAATGCCTTTAACGGCCTCCTTTCAAACGAGAAACGTTTTATCGATATGGATTAAGCTTCTCAGTGCACGTTTGTGGCTTAGAGTAAAACTAATAACAAAATGTGCAGCTTGAAAATCTTAATTAGTGTCATGTTCAATAAACTGAGTAGTGCAATTGATAGAAAATTGCTACTATCGTACATGTATAGTGTAATTATGAGAATAACGGCATTTGAAAACTTAATGGAATAATTTTAGGAAATTTACCAACAGAAAACAAAATATTATAGATTGAATAGTTTCGAATTGTGTCCTCATGATTATTGCTATTATTATAAGAATTCAGTCAATGTATCTGCTTTCACCTAGTTTCTTCTTTTTTTTTTATAATTTCACCCCGGACAAGACAAAAATGCCTTTAGGAAGCAGGGGGTTATCGGAGGTGAAATACTTAACCTTGAAACACTAACCATCAAATAACGTTACACCATTACTAACCATGGGTATATCATACTCGATTTTAAAAATATCAAAGAAATATTAAATACAAATCTTTAAAAATTTCTACATGCAGGCAATTAAAAAATTTGTACTTTGAGTTAACATTAATAGGAACAGAAAAACATTATATAGGTAAGAAAATCAGGTACTGAAAATTTAATTAAATTGTAATTAAAATGGCGTCATTTGTTCATGGTTAGTATTCTCGGCTTAATGATTCTATTCCAACGACAGAGTCACGAAACGTGCTTGTGGCTAAATGAAAATCACTTCAGGTATACTAGGCATGTAGAGGGTTTGTGTGAACTAGGGTCAGATTTTTAAAAATCATGTCACCCTCAAGGTAGAAAGTAATGCCACTATTACGCAGCAGCTTCATCATCATCATCATCATCATCATTTATCCATCACACCCAATGGTGCACAGGGCAGCAACTTTTTTTGTTGCTGTTTCTATAACAAACCGTTTGTTACAGGGCAGGGTTGTTAACCCTGCACCTAACTCCCAAACCTGGAGGACCAGTGGATCATTCTTGGTTTTTACGTTTACAGTACCTGGTATTCCCAAATGGTCACCCATTTAAGTACTGACCAGGCTCGATGTTGCTTAACTTCGGTGATCGTACGGGAACCTGTGCATTCACCACGATATAGCCGTAGACACGCAGCGGTTTACAAGGAGTAAAAATGAAAGTGACAGAGATGAGTGAGAATAAGGAGAACTGAGGAAATGAAAAAGGTGAACGGAATTCAAGAAGACATAAGATGGCGATTGATGTAGTAATTAAATGTTTGAAGATTTTTGTTATTAGAGAAGCACGTAAACTGAAGGTAGTTCTACAGTTGGGATGAGCGAGAAAAGAAACTGTTGGAGTAGAAGCGACGGTCGCATTTAGCTATTTCAACAGTAAACGGGAGGGATCTAGATGTCAATCTATTATCACGCTTAAATTCATATAATCGGAGGACGAGGGAGAAAAAGATCATCAGAGCAGTTGCCATGAAAATATTTATAAGAAAGACAGAGGGGAGCCATGTCACATCGGTAAGAAACAGGCTGAAGTCGAGATGCCTGCTCAGATCTTTCTTTGGATTTTGTCAAAAATCTCGAGATGTTACGCGGGAGCACCAGACCAGATATGGCAATTGTGTTCAATGCACGAACGGTAGATTTGTAAATGTACAAGACGGATTCTACATTTGTATATTTTATATTTTCATTTTAATTTTTTTGTTGCTTTTTACCGTACCTTTACAACGTGACTTATTTACTGCCATAATATCGTTTGTCCTATAAGGTGACGCATTTTGGGCAACTCCTCACAGATGAAGAAGAAACTTAAATCAACAAAAATGCGGTTCTACAGAAGGATGATTAGAATACAGTGAACTGACAACAGAAAATTGGGAAAATATAAACAAAATTTAACTCTCACAGGACATGTTGACGGCAAGATGGACAATAACGAGTAACCTTACTCATCAGCTTTGTGTAAGTGGATGTTAGATCAGGAAGTGGGAATGATTAGAAATGGCAAACTTTGCTAATAGCTAGAAAGTATAGGAAGTTGTGGAGAGTCATGGATATCCACATCTTAAAGGGACATGGTAAAAACGTGAGCATAAACCGAAATAAAGAAGCTCTCGGTTAAGATTCGGAATTTTTCTTTTGCAACTGAGGATCTTTTTAGTTCCCAAGTTACGAGAACTGACGGTCTTTCAGAAGACGAAATGCAAATTTTGACTCCTTACCCTATTCAAAGATTTTTTCGACGTCATATTTGTGAATTTTTTCAGTTAGCCTGAGTATGATTCTGTATCATTAGTGTTATTTTTATTTAATTTTTTATAAGATGAACCATTATCAGTCATTAATATTAATTTAACGAGAAAATAGTGTTCCACCAAGTTTTTGAATGTTAAAGATAATGTTTGTCATGAATATTTATTTCCAATTTGATAAGCTATTATTGTTAAGAATAGAAGTTTATTTTTTTTTACTTTGGTTTTATCGCAACAGAAATACATAAAAAACTTGTCAAAATAGTTGCATTGATCATATATATATACATATATATATATATATATATATATATATATATATATATATATATATATATATATATATCAGAATATCAAAACAACTTAGGTAAATAACATTAGACTGAGTCGAAAATTATTTCCGTTTGGGAAACCGATTGTGATGATGAGTGTGTATCATTTGAACACCTAATCAGTTAAGAATACATTAGACTTAGTTTTTGTACGGCAACATACACAGTGGATTAAAAGCTAGATTTTTAACCCCACCAATACAGGGATTAAAATGCATTTAAAACTCATAATGAAACCATATTGGGTACCTCGAGGTGCTGTAATGGTTAGAAAGTGTGTCTTGCTAGAACCATTACGATTGAGTAAAGAGTTTGATCTTCACTGGGTGTCCCATAATTTCAGCCTTGTGCCACATCTACCCTGCGCTTAGAAAATCTACATAATGAAACTAAATTTATCAATCCCACCACTGAAGGTATTAAAAGGCATTTACACCTCACAATGAAACCAGATTTCTTACTCACACCAATGCAGGATTTATAATGCATTTACTACTCATAATAAAGCCAGAGTTTTTAACCAGATTAATGGGAAGGTGGTAACTGCATTTATCTTCGAAAAATCAAGCAAGAGTATAACGATATGAAGACATCTAAGAAATATCTTGTGGTTACGGTTAAGGAGGCATAACCGATCAGTAAGTATGAAAATGGTTTGCAAAGTTTCGATGATAATACTTTGAAGTACTAGTATATATATTACAAATCTCTGTCTGTCTGTCTGTCTGTCTGTCTGTCTCTCTCTCTATCATCACCATCGGTCGATTGGTTCCCGGTTGTTTACAATTTATCTTCCACTCTTCTCTCTCTGACATAACCATTTTGAGATCGTCTAATGTTTCAACCTAATGTTCATGAGCAGGATAGTGGGGTAAGTTTTTGCCGATCTCATCCGTCGTTTTCGGACGTGCTTTGGGATCCAAAACATCGCAGTCGGTGCTGGTTCATTGCTTCGAAACAAATGGCCGGTAGCACGCATTCTTCTTGCCCTGATCACTCTTGAAGATTGCCATACAGGTCTTCGTTAGACATATGGTCGTTCCAACTTACATTGAGAGCATGTAGACATAGTTTCGTAAAAGTACCGTCTATGATTTTCTCCATAGATTTTAACATTGGGCATGCTTCTGATACATAGATGAGAATTCATTTCATATAACCAACTGCAAGTGCCACAATTGCTAATCTTTAAAATGTTTGGAAGACGCTATCTTGGCTCCTGGATAAAAAGCCCTGCAAAAGACATGCAACCAAAAAGGCAACAGTTTGGATTGCAATCAAGAAACTAGATAAAATCTAAAAATACAGCATAAAAAGATCGCTAAAAGTTCACTTCTTTAAAGCCACGACTGAAAGCATTCCCTCCCTCTCTCTCTCTCTCTCTATATATATATATATATATATATATATATATTATATCAATCAATTCCGAAAATTACATTTCGTTGAATATCTATTTCAGCGAGAAACATATATATACCAGCAACGATAAAAAACACAAATTTATTAATTCAAATATGTTACAAAAATTCCTATATCGGAAGAAGTCCATAAACATATCCATACACAAGCAGTTAAAAAAGGTAGGGAAGGTTAAGAAAAAAAAAATTTATCATCCAGACATAAAAATGACAGAGACAGTGATTCATGACTCGATATTAAAAGAAGAGTGTAGGGGGAAGTACAAGAAGTGGTGAGGGAAAAGGACAAAGAAAGGACAAATAGAGTAGACGAGGGAAAGTTAACGAGGAAATAAGACATGAAAGAGATGACAGGGCTTATATATCTATATCTATATCTATATATATATATATATATATATATATATATATATATATATATATATATATAATTATATATATATATTAGAAGTAGTATAAACAAATTTGTTATGCTTGGTGAGGTATTAGCAAATAGTACCGAAACACAACAGCTCTTGTGTTGAAGTCAACTATATTTTAACATAAGGACTTAAAATATAAATATTACAATACATACATACAAACATGCGTATATATATATATATATATATATATATATATATATATATATATATACACTTATGAATTAAAAATACATTGCAACACGGAAATTTCTGTTTCGAGACTTCTATCTCATCATCAGTCAATGTTAGCTGTTAGTTGTGAAAATGATTTACCTTTGAATATATATATATATATATATATATATATATATATATATTCTGCGAAACCGAAATGAGGACCTGAAAACTTGAGCCATCTCCTTAAATCACATTGTCTGATCGAGATTTTCATATGGATATCATGCATGGTGTCAAACCCATTGAGGATTTTCTAAATCCAATGGTGAAAAGTGACTTTGATCAAATGAAGTCTGAGTGCGTTGGCAAAGTGGATCATTATTTAGTTATTGTAAACTGGCGCTACAAGCAAAGAAATGTACGTTGTTAACATTACACACCACAAGAAAAAAGGTTAGGAGGGAAATCTGCGACAATAGTGGAAAGAGTGATAAAAGCTACTGGACATGAGAATTCTTTTTCCTGAAAAATTATTTTAAGAGAAAAATTTCATATATTTCAACAGAAAGGAATACTGAATTGCATGTTTGTGAATGCTTGTAAGGAAATGGCTAGTACTGGGATTGATTTTTTAAGAATATTTTACGACAGTATATATAATGGCAATGTTCAAAACATTAATTTAAAACAGTGGACAATACGCATAAATATATATATATATATATATATATATATATATATATATATATATATAAACATGCAGTTTAGAAATAGATGAATAAAAAGGAAGCTGATGATGAATCGCCTGAAATAGGTTTAAACTTCCGCTTAACCATGGAATAACGTGCCGATCTTCATTTTTACACACACGCAAGCATGCACGCACGCACGCACACACACGCACATATATATGTAATGCAAGTTCCGTTAAAAATGACAGAAAGGTTCTATGGTTAGGATATTAAATCTATCACGTGATCTTATAATTTTTTTCTTTTCACAACATAAATTATATAAAAACTGGCGGAATGTTTTATTAATCCGAGCACTTTCGGCTATACTTTTAACTATTATGACGAAAGGATTTTATTATTTTTCATCACCGACCGCCTATTGTTGACGACCGTTTTTCTACGCACGGACGATTTTCAAATGTTAATTGACCCTTAGTGAGCGACCACATCCAAAACGTGACCAGAGACTAACATCAATGAGTGAAAATCACAGATCAAGCGACCGCTTAAAAAATATCCATTTTGGTCGTACTTGCGAATTTCTAAATTAGGAGAAACTAAATGAGTAATCTATTTCATTTTGCTTTGATCTAATTCAGGAACACTTTCACATTGTTTTGTTATTGTAGTGTTGTATCAAACTGTTATTTCTTGCTGAAATGTACATTCCCTGAGTTCACCTAACAATCAAACTTCGGCTGTTTTGTACAACATGTATTGCATTTGACATGTTCAAGGGATTTATCACAGTCTCTGCACTGACTTGGATAAATTCAGCGAGTGGGAAAATCACAATTATGTCCCTTTCTCAAATGTCTATCTCTTTCGTTCCTTTATTCTTTTTTGTGTATCTATCTACTCTATTTCTATCTGGGGATATCTATCTCTATCTCTCTGTTTCTCTACCCCCACCCACGATCGCTGT
Organism: Ascarosepion bandense; assembly: GCA_037127315.1. Lineage (NCBI taxonomy): Eukaryota > Metazoa > Mollusca > Cephalopoda > Sepiida > Sepiidae > Ascarosepion > Ascarosepion bandense. Next base: position 547,606 of record JBBBDQ010000939.1, read on the forward strand.
CGGTTTTTTGTATGTTTTTTTTTCATATATTATTGCAGATTCTTTTTTGCTATCACTCACTTTTAAGAAAAAAAATTGAACCGTATACTTTTTTTAAGTCCACTTAAAAAATATTTTTTGTGAATAAATATTTTGGTCTCTTGCTGACCGATATAAACAGATTTTTTTAAATTTCAAAATGAATTATGCTGAATAAATTTATTTAAAGTTAGACCGTTTTCTTCAGTCTTGATTTTATTACCAGATTACATGGTAAAATTCTAATATGTACATTCTGATGAGTGGAATATACGTTCCTGGCCTAAATAGGTCATGACTATGAGCCTTTAGTGAGCGACCACCTGCTATATATATATATATATATATATATATATATGTGTGTGTGTGTGTGTGTGTGTGCTTGTGTGTGTATGCTTGTGTGTGTATGTGTGCATGTGTGTGTGTGGTTGTGTGTGTGCATGTGTGTGCGCATGTAAGTACAATAAAATGCATTTCGCTTAAAAACAACGGTCGAATAGGATATTTCTGAAATATTTTAATTTACAGCTAAGGTGTGAATTGCCACATTCACGGGGTTTAATTTTCCACATTTCCTACGCTTTCGTTGGTAAGAAGAGTGTTTTACTCCGAATACGTCTTTCTTAAAAACCAATATAGAGGCACTCGGGTAAACTACAATTTTAACCTTTTCAAGTCGTGGGTCACTTGATATCTGTCTATCATATCCCTGTCATCTTCATTTTCAAATTCTCTTAATTTAATTTCAAACACTTCTCCTTCAGTAACCATCGACCTTCAGAAGCTCTTGGGCCATCTATTGGGTGAACTGTAATAAAAAATGGAAAGCAAATAAGCTAACATTTAATCATATTTGTTAGTAGCTCTTTCTCTCTTTCTCTCCCCCTCTCTCTATATATATGTATATATGTATATGATAGATAGCAATAGAGACACACACATAAATATCTCAATACGTAAATTTCATACACAGCAACGTACATTCCAGAAATAACAAACCATAATTGAATTTTTTCAGGAATATTGTTATGTTCTGTTGGTATAAGATTACTCACCACAGTAAGGTGATGGGAATTTAATGTTGGACGTGATGAAGCTGGATGATAGCATTTGCACATTTGTCCTTAGATGAAACATTAGTCTATTTGATTGAAAGTAAAGTGTTGTACCGCTGCATCGATTATACGATGACCTAAATAGTTGACCTAAATTGTTCATCAGTTGATATGAAATCTATGTTTGTTCCATGTCCAGAATACAATAAAAAGAGACAAAGCCTTTACCCTGACACACACACACACACACACACACACACACACACACACACACACACACACACACACACACACACACACACACGTATAGGGACTTTGAAAAAGTTCTCGCTGTTTTCCAACAGATGACATTCCCAGAACTGCGTGCATATAGTTTCAGATGATAACGCATCTATAAGGAAGTACTATAAGCAAGCTTGGAATTCAGTGTATGTCATTTCGTCGGTGTGTAAACAACTGTGTTTTTCATAGCGTTAAACATGTCGGATTTTGTACAAAAGAAAGTGTATTTGCGGGGAATTTTATTGCACTATTTCATTTAAAAAGATCTGCCGCTGATGCCCACAAAATTCTTGTTGAGACTTGCAGCGACATGCTCTGTTAGATTAAACGCTTCGAAAAATGATTTTCATTTTGAAGATATAAAAAAAAACTCTGTGGCGAAAAATTTTGAAGACGAAGAATTAGAGGCATTATTTCATGAAGACTCATGTCGGGCGCAAGCTGAACTTGAAGAATCATTAAGAGTTGATCACACAACTGTTTTGAAACGTTTGAAAGCATTAGAAATGATTAAAAAACAAGGACATTGGATAAAGTATGAATAAAAGGAATGTCCTCTGCAAAATAGATGTCTCACTATTTCCACCACAGAAAATCCAACTCTTATAAAAAATTAAGTACTAAAAACACTTTCAATCTGTGATTGTTTAAACATAATAGAACCTATAGTGACTTGACTTCACTTTCTAAATACTATTGGAAATTAAAAGATGCAAATAAAACACCCTTTATTTATTTACACAATTTAAATAATGTACATACCTCATCTCAGAAATGCAGTCAAATATCAAATGTTTAGTCTACAGTTGTGGAGTACCGAGTGAAGGTCGAAAATCTTCGGCACCCAAATAATTGTTTTTGTTATGTTTTGTCATTCATTGAAAATGTATGGGACCTTCTTTAACAGAAAGGAAGGTCGAAGGTTAAAAATGTAAGATTTAATACTTTCATTGAAAACAAATGTCACTATTTGTGTTGTTGTTACTTCGATTTTGTGAAAAAGGGACATGTGAGAATTGATCAGCAAAAATCCTTGGAAGATGAACTGAAGCATAAACTGTTGAGTCGAATCATCTCTTCTCTTTTCCGTTTTAAAATATCGATTGTCTGCCACGCGAGGACATTAACCATGAGAATAAAAGCAAGTAATCATCGTCAAAGTGAACTGTCCGTCAATGTCAATATTATGTAAACATAATCCCGACGTTCTAATTCTACTCCGTTTATACTGTAACATTACTGTCATACATTACTAATGAAGAAATCGTCGACGTGTGGGTGTGTAGCATGGACCTACGTTCGCGTGTGGATGTAAGAGGCTCCACCTTAAAAAGTATATATATATATATATATATATATATATAAGTTATCCTCAATCAACGCGATAATAATACTACTGGGAGTGAAAATGATTGAACTGATTTTAGAAGAAACGGGAATTCAATCCTAAACAGGAAACAAGGGAAAAGACAGGGGGAGAGTGGGAACCGGACGATAGGCAAGCCTATCTGCTCCTAGTAAAGAAAAAAAATTAAATGTCAGATTTTAGGGGAAAGTTATGGGCGTATAGAGCTGAAATAAACTTTAGAAGGAACCGGAAAAACAGTCCTAAACAGAAAACAATTAATTAACCTTTACTCCTGTTAAAAAACTAGACAGGAATGTTAACGGGACGGTAGGTGAACTTATGTAATTTTCATATAGTTCTTTCCTGCTCTTGCACACGCTAGGCGCCGTTCATATGTTACGCAAGTGAAATTATTGGCGTTGGAGAAACCACAAATTTAGGAGGTCAATTTCTCAGGTCAACCTGCTAATACGAGTGCCTTGTTTAAATGAGTTATACCTTCTCCTTCTATTTCCTGACAATTCGTGAGTTTGTGAAATATGTAAAACCTATAAATGATTAAAAAATGATTTTCATTAATCCTCAATCAACGCGATAATAATACTACTGGGAGTGAAAATGATTGAACTGATTTTAGAAGAAACGGGAATTCAATCCTAAACAGGAAACAAGGGAAAAGACAGGGGGAGAGTGGGAACCGGACGATAGGCAAGCCTATCTGCTCCTAGTAAAGAAAGAAAATTAAATGTCAGATTTTAGGGGAAAGTTATGGGCGTATAGAGTTATGGGCGTGTTTATATAATTTGATTTAAATGATTACATAAAACCCATCTACTGTGCAAAAAAGGTTTTCTGTCTTCATCTGTTCAGATCTGTTTAGTGTTGAAATGGAAATTTATATCATTACAAGACAGAAGACGGTTGAGTGAAACCTAGGCTAGATAATTCCCAATGTACACGAAGAGAACGTCAGGCTGACAGGCTCCAAGTGGGGTAGTTAAGAAGGGGTAAACCATTATGCGATTGAAGCCTCATGTACCCGTATGGATCCCACATTAATTTTGAGTGAGGAGGTTATGCCATTAAGATGCAAAAGGTTACTGCAAGTGAAAAAGAATGAGAAGACTTTAGTGAAGAGAAAGGACAGTAAAAAACAGCTTTCGGGAAGACAGACGATAGAAGTTGACTTTACATTTTAAATGTTTGAAGATTGTAGATTGCAAGAAATCGGAAGAATGGAAGCTATTAGAACAGAACTGATATTGCATCTAGTCAGTTCAATGGATTCTGTTGAGAAAAAACTGCCTAGCACAATATACCACATTTTTCAGTTGCAGACTTTGCAACTGGTTCAATATAATATTTCCATTTCATGTCAGCGGAAAAAGTCAGTCCATGAAGGCGCAATGCGTTACACGTCTAGAGATAAATTCAGGCGAGAAAAATTGTCTCGCACAGCAAAATGAACCAAATTTTCTAGCAGCAGTTGATTCAATATAATCATTCCATTTCATGCCAGTGGAAAACGTGAGGCTATTCACTCAAATCATTACTTCACTTACACTTACTGCTGTTTCGATCGCTTTCAGTATATCCAGTGAGTGTTAGATTTTCCAAGCTCTCTTTTCTCATGGGTCCTGTAAATTCTCTAAACTCTCTTTTCTTATGGGTCCTGTAAATTCTGTAAAGCCTTGATCCCATCCCCCTTTTTTTATAGATATTTATTTATGAACTTATTTTGAGGTTTATGTCTAAATTACAACCCCCGTGGAATAAAGTAAAAATACTGTATATAGAAGAACATTGTTAGAGACATGAAGAAACAGCGCACGTGGTAGGCTATGAGGACCGGCTTTGTAGTCTTAGCATATAAACAAATAGAATCCGGGGAAACGCTAATAATGAAGCACAAATGACAAGACGACATCAACGACAGCAACAATCAAAAGCTGGGCAGCAGCAGTCAAGATGTGATACATATCGGCAGCAGCAACAGCAGCAACCTTCAATCTAATCAGCGGTCAGGCTGAAAACGTTGATTTGTGAATTTGGTGACATAGAGGTTGTGAGCCCAATCTCTGGGTCGTGCAGTGTGCACTCCCACTCTGTAGAAACGGGTAAGCAATAAGTGAATAGTAGTAAATAAAAAAATAAGAACTAGACGATATTCATAGGCAGTGGAACGAAAATAGTCTACCCCCATAGATTAAATAAAAATTTCAGTTCAGAATTCCTTGTAAGCTAACCAGATCGATATACGTTTGAGGCTGGCCGGAAGGCACAATGACCAATACATTGTGATAACAAGAAAGATGAGGACAACAGTCCGAATATAAATAATAAGTCTGTTTGTGATCATTTTAATATTAAGATAAGGACATTTTTTACCAATTTCATTAGTTACCAAAGAGAATATGTGTTTGGCAAAGAAGAATCTATAAGAAAATTGTTAAAAAGAAACAACCTCAATCGGTTTACACATAAGTATTGTTTGACCTCGCTGAAAACGTGTCCTGATACGCTTATATGTACGTACTACAATGTGCAAAATATTTTCACCCGGCCAATACTTTGGCCGACCTAGCATTTGGCAATAGATAAGATCAGTGAGCCTGGCGGTAACGAGTGAAGAACGCTGAGAGGAGCCGGAAGTAATGCATGCTAGATTTCCAGTGATAGGAAACCAGAAGTATGTCCGTCTATTGTAGAAAAAGTATCCAACGAGAGTAAACGAACTGGATTTGGAATCAGTCGAAGACATCCTATGATTTAATCTTTGAAATAAAGGACTCTCTCCGGGGTGCAAAACCTTGGAAAATATTTATGCAGAGAATTGAATTTAGGACAGTGGTGAGGTACGGAGTCCTGTGAATGCTTTTTTGTAAAATTGTTGATGATTGGACGTAAATGTTTGAATTTAGGCGGAAGAGACACATGAGACAACTCGTCCCCTTTGCTCTGTTTCAGGTCTTTTACTGCATTTATTCTGCATATACGACAATACATATTTACTAATCAGGGTATAACTGACATATCAATTGTAGCAGAACAAATGTTTTACGTGGGTAAGTCTGGATCAAATATATTGCAAATCCTCCTTTGGATTTTGGCAGATTTATAAATGTGAAAAGTGGATTCTGAAGAGTGAAGTACTCCCTGTTCAGATCTTCTTAGCAACAGATGCAGCAATAGATTCAAGGTAGTAACTTTATTTGAGATGATTTCAGAGAGTGAGGCCAAGGAAGCACAGTATGGCGATCTCTTGGAGACTAGCGTAATCCATTATAATAGTAGACAGGGATGTTTCTGTAATGGGAATAAACGAGAGCTTCTTCATTTTGGAGGCATTAAAGTTTACAATTTTTTGACATTTGGGCTTTTGTAAATGAAAAAAATCTAAAAATCATAGGCAGCGCAATTTGCAAGAGACGAGGCCTTTTTGGAGAAGATTGTGCATGAGGCAGGACATGTGTTTCTACGCTTACAAAATACAATGCAAAGCATAGACGGAACACCCACTCACTCTTTAACTCCAGAACAATGTTATTTCAACCATATTAATATCTTACTTTTACAGAGACTATCATAGGAACATTTCTAAATATACACACTCTTTGAAGAATTGCCTTTGAATGTTATAGAATAAAAATTCTAGCTCATTTTTGTATACTATTGGCTGATTTTTTCTTGTAATCAGCTCAACACAAAACATTTTCTTTGTCATTACACAACACCTTTTCAATCTTTTTGCTTACACCTGTATGCAAATTAACGGAGATACCTGCTTTTGTTTCCTTTTTTTGACCATACGGCCAGGTCTTTATTTCAATTGCTTTATTTACTCTAGCAGTATTATTAGGAATAATATGAACTTAAATTTTTATTAGATAAATCATTGTTAACCATTATTTCTTTTTGACTAGGATTCCTTTCGTCTTTATTTCAAATTCTTTATTTATACTTGAAGTATGGAATCGGAGAGAAAAGAAAAATATGTTTTACAGTTATCTACTTTTGCCTCGGTAAGACGATACTGGAATGAGTGGGTGTAATCAATTTTTTCCTCAGATTAGAGATTTTGCACAACATTTCAGTTGCTCTACTGTGAGAAAATCTTCTGCTCAGTCAGTCATGTCTCTTTCGGGACATGATCGCCCAAACGCATCAAGTATGGCACTTAACTAACTGAATTATGACAATATAGTTGCTCATCGGAAAGGCAATATCTCATTGATGAGAAATGGAGACAACTGTAAATTTGAGGAAAAAAATCCATTAATTTTTCATTTATATATAGGTATTTGTTAATTTCAGTAAAATACATATTGGATGAAGTTTTGGGGTACTTCAACATAGTGTAATGGTTAACAAGCTTGTCTCGTTAGATCAATTCTAATTGAACAGTGAATTCGGTCCTTATTTGGCGTCTCATACTTCAGGCCTTGTACCACATTTAAGCTACGTTTAAAAAATCACCATAGTGAATGAGGTTTTGCAATTCATTTAGCGACGAAAGGGAAAAAATTTCGGCTATTTTAGAGGTAGGCACATAGTAAGGAACTACCAGGTCCAGTCACGAACAAAAACAAATGTACAGCATTAAAATTTCCACATCGGATATTTTACGGTGAGTGTTTTTCTCTCTACATTTTGGGGTAGCTTTGTACAAAAAGTTATAAAGGTCATTTATTTGCTATAAAATATGCCAAGGATGATGCCCACTACTGCAATATATGACTACAGTAGGCTTATTAGTATTTCTCAGAACCTGGTATTTGCATTACATATGAGCTATATAAAAAAAATCAAATATTTCACCAAATAGTCAGGGGTCGTACGATACATGAATTAGGCTTATACACATGTATATATGGTATCGGAAAAATAAAAGCTGTACCAAATAAGTACCCTTCAACGGAAATATTGGAGGAATTAATTTAATTCTGCTGTTTCTCGTCTTTGGTATGTAAGAATCCAATGCCTGTCCAATTGAATATTCGGAAAAGAGTTTCAGAAGAGCAGTGGTGCCTCAGTTCACTTGAAAAGTACTCGCATACTTATGTCAGCGTCCTTTCCGCTCTTCAGATTATAAAATCGTCTTTCGAGATTGCCATCATCTGTCGAATTGAGTTCTTAATTTCAGCTACTGTCTGACGTCTCATATTCAACAGGGATTATAAATTTGGAAAAAACCGGAAGTGGCAAAAAGTAAATTCCGGTCTGTAGGTTGACTGGACTGATAGACCTAGGTAAAGTGATATTTTGTAACAAAAAAAAAAAAGTAAAAGGCATGGGACGTCAGTCTACTAGCGATGGCACTGAGAATATGGTATAGAAGCGTGCTCAGTAGCATCTCATTGACGATTCAGTCACCTCACCTGAGAGTGTCTGTTCACAAATGTGCAGTAACACTCTGCCCTTTGATTGGATGCCAAGTTGTATAGAATTCGCGCAACCAGTTTCGGAGATATTCAAAATAGCATTTTTCACTCGCCCCTTCCCTTGTCCGGCTTTATTTTGGGTTGACATCCCCACTACAACATGAAACCTTTCATAAGAATCCTAGCAGAAATATCTACTCCTGTTGGATGTGTGCCTACAGCAGAGTTTTATCTATGGAATATATTCAAAAGAAATCTCACTGCACTATCCTATCCTGTTCTGACCTTACTCCACCGGGATAGAAAAGTGCTTATATCTACGCTGTTTAATGACAGGGAATGTGGACTAATGCCAAACTTTCCACAAAAAAATATATTTTTTCAGAAAATCTTGGTTTGGAAGGAGACACCAAAAACCCATTCAAATGTACCAAACTATAGATCTATTTGTCAAGAAGGTAATTATCGTTATTAGAGATGACAAAAGCCCAGGTTAAAGGAGTCTGAAAATTTGCACAAAAATACTAATAATACTGAATTAGGTCTCTTCCTTTCCTTTAAAGATATTGCAATTAAATATGTTTCAGGAATCTTAAGATGTTTTTCAAAATAATTTTTTCACTCGATAAGAGTGCAAAAATCAAGAGAAAGTGTACAAGTCTTCGGAGCAACAATGCTAGACGACAGAAAAAAAGACCTTAGCTCACGTTTTTTATTAGCTACGGCGTTCTCCTAACTCAACACACTTAACATCATGGATTATTTTCCATCCTACAATCCATTTCCTAGAAACAAAGCGTTGTAAGTCATTTGCTCGACTTGGGTATGACGATAAACAACATCCGGCAGCAAGGCCTCTGTTCGGCAGATTTTGAGGAGCGTAGTTGCTGTTGTTTCCAGGTTCATCCTGACCCGGGGTGGTAGCACCTGTCAGGGCCCCAGCTAAGGACAAATAGTTAAACCCCCAAACTGAGATCAAAACTATATGAAAGTGTAGAAATACATTATTATAGGAAAACAATTGAAGAATTATACATTTTTGAAAAAAAACTAAAAAAGATATATTACCGGCAGTACATTTTTGGAAAAAATATACCAGCAATACATTTTTGCAAGGAAAAAAATGTAATCATTTTTGCAAATAAAAAAATTGCCATCAGTACAATTTTTAAAAGGAATTATTAATGCTCTCCAAAAAAATTAAATTTCGGCATTAAATGACCCACAAGGAGTTGATATGCCGTTAAACACACAAAACAATAGCAATATTAGTAAAGTTTGATATTCAACACCAACCAGTGCTATCCCGGTTACGTACTTCTTCACCCCATCGAAATTAAACTCGGATCAATTTTGGACGATGAACAACATTTTTATTTCTCAGGTGTATCTCGGACTTCGGACAGACTGGAACTAAGATGTGTCCCTGTCTGCGGACAGATCAAAATTCAGCTGTGTCTCTGTTTCCGGACACACCGAAATTTAGGTGTGTCTATCTCTGAAGACAGACTTCATTCTGATGTTTCTTTGCTTGTAGGCAGACCGAAATTTATATATATATATATATATATATATATATATATATATATATATATATATATTAGCTTTTTATTATTTTTGCTGCACCCTGTGTGTCAACTGAAATTTTTTTCGAATATCAAGGCATCAAACATTGATCTACCACTGACTCAATTCTGGTAGAGTTTGAGTAAAGCGACTTGAAGAAAAGCATAAAAGTTAAAAAAAGACCACCCGAAATTATGTTTGTCGTTAAGTTTTGTCGAAACTTGTGGATTGATTCGAAACATGTTTGTGTACATCAAAGGTTCGGACCTTGATCTTCAAGTTACACAATTTTGGTTGAATTCGACTGAGGTGTCTCAAAGAAGAAGATTTCGTAAATTCTAAGTGTCATGATCGACAAGTGACCCAACTGTAGTTGAAATCGGACCAAGGGTTTCGGAGAAGTAGGGTTCGTTAGAATGGAGACACACAAATACACCCACAGGCAACAGACGGATATATATATATATATATATATATATATATATATAAACCCATTAAGACCAATAATTTCACAGATTTTTCTTTGTACCAAATATCCGAAAACTCAAAAACGAAGAATTTGAGGACATATATTTATATGGCCATTTTACATTGATTTGATGTAAGGAACCTGTCCACAAAGTTTGTAAAAGCATTTTTGGATTGTGTCTTGGATTGTATATTTAAAAGTATCTATCGTAAACTAAAAAAAAAACAACAATAAAGAATCAGTTCATATAAAACACGAGAAGATACTGAAAGGTTGAAACCAAGGTTGCTTAATCGACTGAGTTCCAAATGAAAATATTTAAAATCTCTACATTATATATGCATTGTATAATACAATTGTATACTGGTCTAATATAATCTTGACCAATAATGGTTAACATATATATATATATATATATATATATATATATATATATATATATATATCGTTAAAAGTGATAATTTTAACATTACAGGGCATAATAAGGATAAAATTTAAAACAAAAAACAACCGGTTTCACTCGCGCTCATCAAAGTTTTAAATTAGGAGAACTTACTCTAAAATATAATAATATAATAGGTGTGACAAATGAATTGGTCAATGATGGAAATTGGGAATGAAAAGCATGGCCCAGCAAACATAGCGAGGATCTGCAAGACCTGAAGTAAACAGACTCCAGCACTTTCAAATGGAAAAGTGAATGTGAATTGGCCAATACAGAAAATTAATCCACATTAAACTCCATGGCACACTTTCTTTTTAAGATGTTCACAAATTGAGGAACAATAAGTGTTACGGATAATTTCATTTTCTTGCCAGGTAGGGTTCCTGGTTTTCAGTGGATGATACTGTCTGATTCTAGCATTAAGCTGCTGAGTGGGTCTTCCTATGTAACTGACACCGCAGCCACAATCATATTTATAAACTACATAATTTATTTGATGATGGGGGAGAACGTCCTTACGACTTGAAGGAAGAACAGATCTAGTTTCCAAACGCAACACATATCTTGGCAGAAAAATAACACTTCTGCACATCTGAAGAAATTTGCCTAGTTAAGTTTTCGCCCTTCTCCCCAATCCACGCAAGTCTTAGATACACCGGATATTTAGCTATAACTTCTGGCTTAAACTTTCTGAAGTCAGCGATCTTGTTACGAATCATCGAATTGACAACAATTGGGAGATACACATTATTGTATAAAGTTCTCGTTATGAAAATAATCTCGCAATTGAGGAACACTTCAGAACAGATAATCAATTCCATGTGCGTTTTATAAGGTTTAGTTTGCACTTTTTTATGGTAAAAAGAGTCCCAACGCGTGTATAAACCCGAAAAAGTAGACTTTTTAATACACTGAAGTACAAAAAGATGTTTGTATACGATGCGCTAATTTACGATGTACGATGCATCAAGGACAATGTACGATGCACCAAGGAAAGCAAGTTTGGAATTAACCTCTTTCTCCATAATAAGCCGCGGAAAAGGATGAAAATTATTAAGGGAGGAGAGCTACATCATTAAATAAGCAAAATGTATCATCAATATAGCGACGATACAAAGAGGAACAAAATAGATCATTAAAAAATTTCTCCTCATATAACCCAACAAAAATATTCGCTAACGCAGGACCGAAAGGAGAACTCATGGCTACACCATCAGTGTGACGGTATATCATATTGTCGAAACTAAATTTAACAGATGAAGTGGCAAACTTCATTAATTCCACGAAAATTACTTCAGGAACATATGGAGGAGATAAAGAACTTTGATAAAGAAAATCGCTGCAAATATTATTTCCATCCGGGAAACACTAGTAAATAAGGACCATACATCATATAAACACATAAAATTGCCAGAAGAAGGACAACCTTAAATAAGCTCAACAAAGGGAAATTAATCCTTTATAATAAATGAGTTGTAGTGCTGCAAAACAGGTTGTAGCAATTTAGCAAGCCATTTACCACCTTATGTTGAGATTACGCTGTCATTGATAATATGGGTTTTAAGGTTGTCCTTCTGGAAAGTTTATGTGTTCATACGATGTATGCTCCTTATTGCATAACTAGTAGTAAAGTTTAATGAATGAACTGTAAATAAATATTCTGCTCTGCTTACGTATTGAGCGCATTTTTGTTATTGATTACTCGTCTTGGGTCTTTTCTTTGGGCTACGTACTGGCTCGGTCCAAATCGCTTTGGCTGATGTTCATGTGCTTAGCACTTTCTTTTCTTACAACATTTTTTCCTTCCGAGTATATACGCGGAGGGTTTTTCGAAATGAGTATAGTGATAAGTTTGCATTTATATATATATATATATATATATATATATATATATATATATATATATATATATATATATATATATATATATATATAAGGTAGCAAGTGTAGATCAGTGGTTTATATTAAAATCTTAACTCATCATTTTTTCTAGCGTTGTCATATAAATTATGTTTGTGTCTATATATTTCATAAATGGTCGTAAAAGGGAATTTGTATATATATATATATATATATATATATATATATATATTTTCTCTACCCAACACCAACATCAAATTGCACCCACCACGCCTCACCTGTGACAGCCAAAACATTATATATTTTCTCTTCTGTTCAATATGTCCAAATAGTGGATATATTGGTGAATCTGGAAATAGCTTTAGATTCCGTTTCAATAATCACAAACTTAGCATACGCCAGAACAACCAATATTCCCCTATAGCCCATCACTTCAATCAACCGGGACACACATTAGAAAACTGCAAATGTTTACTAATAGACTCCGATTTTAGTTCTACACACTCACGCAGAAAGAAAGAAAAATACTGGATTTTAAAATTAAATACACACAGGCTAGGGTTAAATAGGGACTTAGGTGTTTTGAATCTTTATAAATATGTCAATAGCTAAACATTTTTAGATACACTTAAAATTTTTTTCTCTAAAACAAAATTTATATGTATTATGAAAGATCGGTTTACGTTTACAAATATTTAAAAAAAAATCTGTCGATTTCTGCGTCACGTGATGTAAACAAACTCTCCACGAACGCTCTCGCGAAATACGTTTCTAATTTAAATTTTAAAATCATTTGTTTCTGATGAAACGCCGAGGACGGTCTGAAATATCAAATATAATAAGAGAAATAAATAAATACTGTCAGAAAAATACATTTTTAAACTTACAACCTTTTAGTAGTTTTTCTTATATATATATATATATATATATATATATATATATATATATATAAGAAATGCAGCTGAACATAACAGTTATACACCTAAATGCAATTGCATTTAGGTGTATAACTGTTATGTCCAATGTGTAGAGAATGGGTGGAGAATGTGTGTCCAATGGGTGGAGAATGTATGACAGAAGGGGTGGTATATCAAGCTACGATATACCCAAAAGAAAATACAAACTTGAAGAAATACTACATTATTATTTCAGCAGGTGCTTGGAAGCAACGATTGTACAATCACACACACTCCTTTTCCAACCCTGAATTAAGAAACCAGACATCTCTATCAAAATATCTCATATATCCTATGATTAAATGGAATATCATTAAAAATCTAACATATCCATCAACTATAAAGATTGCTGTTGCTTATGCCTGGATGAAAAAATCGCTATTATAAAACACAAAAAACAATTAGACCTGCTAAATCTAAGGAGGGAACTATTTTTAAATGTCGACATAGGAACCGATTTAAATTTTTGTTTATTTGTACACCATTGTTATATGTGTCGAGGGTTTATTATTATTTTTTAAAATTTTTATATATACGTGTTTTTATATGTCTATGGTATTGCTTACATATTTGTTTTTGCTGGTGTTTGAGTGTATACATATATATGTGTTCGTATATGTCTATATGTATATATGATTCTGTGTGTATACATATATGTGCATACATACATATGCCTGTGCGGGTATGTGTGTACGCATTTACGTGTGTGTTGGAGTTGTATGTGTATATATATATGTTTTTTTTACATTACTAAAGTTATACTGTATTATAACTGTACTGTTAACCGAAAAATTTACCTACATTATTGTATTATTAAGTTATATTGTATTATTATTATTATTGTATTTTTAACCGAATAATTAGTATAATTTTGATTATATAGTCGTGTGGTGGTGATTGTGATCAAAATTGATTGTTTAACTACTTAATTGTTTAATTTCCTTAGGTTTTTTAAAAATTCCAATTTCTTATCCTTTCACTAGTAATATGTAAATTTATTTTTAAACTAAATAATTAAGTTTAAACAACTAGATTTAAATAGAATAATTAAGCTTACTTTTAAATAATTTTAAAAAAAATTTCAAATTTTATATTGTATTATATTTGTTTTGTTGATTGTATAATTAGTATAATCTTGATTATATAGTGGTGTGATGGTATTTGTGATTATAACGGATTGATTAACTATTATCTCTTAAATATATATTTTTAGTTTGTTAGACCCCAATTTCTTATCCTTTCACCGTTAATATATAATATTTATTTTTATTTTTTATGTTTATTTTCATTTTCTCCTATCATCTTTTCTTTCTATTTTAAATTTATTCCTGTCTACTTTCTTCTTCTTCCCTTTTCGTTTACGCTTTAAGATACTTACCCTTTCTTTTTAACACTATCTTTCTCTCTCTCTCAACTAACCCACTTCTTTTACGTTTCAAATCTACCGGTCAGCTGTCTAATTGACATGCTGAATGTATCTTTAGATTTTAGTTTACATCTGCTCTTACGCGTGCTCTTTGATTATATGTTGGGTATATATATGCTTATGTATGAATATGTGTGTGCATTCGCCGAACTGATGTAATGATGTATTTTTTCTTAAATTTTCTCTTTTAAGGGAGAGACCTTTATTTTTATTCGGGTTAATTTTAGGTGTTTGTGAATTTCATTCGTGTAAAATCTTTTGTACAATAAAGACGGAAGCTGATGATGGTTCGCCTGAAATAGGCCTTATACTTCCGATTTACCATGAAATAACGTGTCTGCCTTACTTTTTCTTCTATCTTTCTATCTATCTATCTATCTATCTATCTATCTATCTATCTATCTATCTATCTATACAACCGTCTTTATTATAATAGACTTGATAATGTGTAATATAATCATATGAACAACAAGGCACTGAAAATTCCTCGAGCAGTCCAAGAATTTGAAGTGTGGACATTTGTCTAGATTTTGGACGTAGATTAGACTTTTAATTTCTCTATATCCACTCTTAACCCTCTAGGGCCATTCGTATCATATTTGATACAGTATGAAAACAAGCCTTGAAAGAAATATTTTCCTGAAAAATTTTTTAAGAGAAATATTTTACAAATTTCAAATGAAAGCAGTACTGACTGCTCAGTCAATGAATACCAAATGTTTCCTTATAGGGAAATGCCAAATGTTTCCTTATAGGGAAATACTGTATCAAATATGATACGAATAGCCCTAGAGGGTTAAGTAGTAATTAGTGGGGGATCTGTTTATTACTTCATAACAATATAGAACTGATCCCCCACTTTATGACAAGTAGAAGCCTTAATCATATTATATTATTAACCCTCTAGGGCCATTCGTATCATATTTGATACAGTATGAAAACAAGCCTTGAAAGAAATATTTTCCTGAAAAATTTTTTAAGAGAAATATTTTACAAATTTCAAATGAAAGCAGTACTGACTGCTCAGTCAATGAATACCAAATGTTTCCTTATAGGGAAATACCAAATGTTTCCTTATAGGGAAATACTGTATCAAATATGATACGAATGGCCCTAGAGAGTTAAGTAGTAATTAGTGGGGGATCTGTTTATTACTTCATAACAATATAGAACTGATCCCCCACTTTATGACAAGTAGAAGCCTTAATCATATTATATTATTAACCCTCTAGGGCCATTCGTATCATATTTGATACAGTACGAAAACAAGCCTTGAAAGAAATATTTTCCTGAAAAATTTTTTAAGAGAAATATTTTACAAATTTCAAATGAAAGCAGTACTGACTGCTCAGTCAATGAATACCAAATGTTTCCTTATAGGGAAATGCCAAATGTTTCCTTATAGGGAAATACCAAATGTTTCCTTATAGGGAAATACTGTATCAAATATGATACGAATGGCCCTAGAGGGTTAAAAATGACTTTTTGTCACTTAAAATTTTGGTCGGATAAACTCTTTTTCATACAAGCACATTGCATCGCCTTCTAGCTGATTGCTGATTAACATTTTCACGGGCGAAAGAAAAACACATTATCCCTTTACATTATTTTCTCTTTTTTTTTCTTCTGTCGGCTTCACTGATGCTTCTTCACTTGTGAACATCACATGACACTATCAAATTTATCGTTTTTCAGAAATGCAATTGATTTCCAACAACGCGTGGCTGTTTATCAGTTGAACTTTTCTATTTCCCTAAAAATTAACATTAACTTATTCCCACCTACGTCACGCGATTACATGTTAAAAAGACAGAGCATTAACTCTACATATGAGTTCCTCCAAATCCACAAAAATAATAAACATTATTGGACACCGAAAAATATATTCACGAATGTACTTGTTGGTGAAACACTTGACATCATAATCAGAAAACTTTCAAAAATTTCATCACTTCCACCTTGTAGAATAAAAATCAAAAAATCTCAAGAAATGACTACTAACTTGCAGTCTACAGATTCCTTTTACGACCATTTAAACACAAATATAATTTATATTACAACGCTAGAAAAATGATTACTTGAAAATATTAATATAAACCAATGATCTACATTAGCTACCTTCACGACAAACCCTAACAGCAACGACGATGTTAAAGATCTGTTAAAAAATACCATTAAAATATAACTATCTTTAATTTTTGAATTAATCAAATATAAATAAACGAACACACACACACACACACACACACACACACACACACACACACACACACACACACATATGTATATTACACTTTAGAGTAGGGATCATACTTTATTAATTAAACGGTGAAGCCATTACCTAACTGGGGATAATCTTTTCCACTCCACTATCCCTTAATTTAGTTTTCGTTTTAAATTCAGTCGCTAATAAAAATTGTTCTTATTAGCTGCTTAGTCTTAAATTATCGACGATATTTTTACTGAAGAAGGGTCGGTCAAAAGACGACTTAAATTTGAAACGTTGTGATACTTTTGTATCCCGTTTTATTAATAAATTATGAAGTGTTCCTAAAATTGTATTATAGCTTGGTGTCGTAATGATATCTTGTATATATATATATATATATATATATGCTGGAGAACTCTGAATTCTAAAATTGTTGATTCTCTTTACCTGGATATATATATATATATATATATATATATATATATAAACTTATTTATAAATGGAACTTTGTCTGTGTGTGTGTGTGTCTTTGTGCGCGTGTCCGTTACCTATAGACTCCTAAACGGCTGAATCGATTTTCTTGAAAATTTACACAGTTGTACTATAAGCGTCTGCGAGTGTTCATAGCTCGGTTTTGTGTCTAGGTACACCCGATAAATATCGAAAATCGATAATCGAAAAAATCGGGTTACAGAAGAGGTGGTCCGATTTTAATAAAATATGATACACTCATGGACAAAGACATGAGAAAGAATATTCAGAAGTTTCAAGGTTGCCGTTCTTACAATAGTGTAGAAAATCGATAATATATATATATATATATATATATATATATATATATATATATATATATATATAAAAGCAAGATGTTTGTGTGTGTGTGTCTGTTTATCTGTCTGTATGTCTTTTATACAGATCCACAATTTTTATCCGATTCTTACCAAACTTCAGACAAATATTCTTCAGGCTGAGTCTGAGCTCCAGGACCATGGATTAGTTTTAAAGCTTTCTTTACACCCGAGCAACGCTGGGCAATACTGCTATAATATATATATATATATATATATATATATATATAAATGATGTTGAAGTCAACACACATAGGCTACAGTGTTTCTTGCTAAAAGCAATCGTCGGGCCTGAAACAGAATTTCGCCTCTATGTGTTGACTTTAATGTACACTTTTATATTTACATACCATTTATCACCGACGTTGAGCAATTTTACCCATAAATATAACATACCTTATATATATATATATATATATATATATATATATATATATATATATATTTTTTAAATCTTTGGGACTTATCTTCATTGTTATATTCACGACGTTTCAGCCGTTCAACGCACCGACCTTCGAATAATTTACCGCCGTGGACTAAATAAATGGTCAGGTTTGAAATCTCATCGTATATCACTGGAAGAATACATTAGCGTACAATGTCAGAAACGTCATGAATATGCCAATAAATATGAGGACAACAGCCCGAACAATGTAAATCGTGTAAATAAAGCGTATAGTATAGTTATATCAATATATTACGTGTTTATATTTTTGCTTACTCATACATATCCTCAACAAATACAATACAAATTGAGTTTTTTGTCAAGAAATTATTGTGTAGATATGAAGAAGAAAAATGCTGCCCGATCTCTTACCGGAAGCCGTTTTGAAAGATAAGAAAACTAATTTGCATTGGGAATTCATTGGCCAATCAGATTTCTTGATTGAACGGAAAAGCTTGGGTGACCCGAAAAGATTGTTATCGGTAAGGAAATCGAGACGTGTGACATCGTAAAAGAAGCGATAGAAAGAAAAGTTATCAGCTAAATCAAAAAGCCAGAAGTTGAACATGAAAAATAAAAACGAAAAGAGAGAAGAACTGAAAAAAGGGGAAAAACTATGAAAAAAAAAAAATTAAAAAAATAAAGTGTGGAGATGGAAAAAAAAAGAAGTATGAAGAGGTTGAAAAAACATCGAGAAAATCCACAAAGTTTAAAAAGAAAGATTTGAAGAAAAAATTGAAGAAAAATGTGAATAATAATGAAATCAAATTAACGAAGGAGAAATAAAAGAAAATTTTAAGAAAGAATTGCAAAAGAAGTTGAAGAAGAATTTGAATAATAATAATAATAACAACAATAATAATAATGATAATAATAATATTGTTAAAAACCAGAAGGAGAAAACTTGTCTATTAATTGATATGGCTTGTCCAGCGGATTGTAACATAGCAATCAAGGAATTTGAAAAACTGTCAAAATATAAAGACCTGGAAATTGAAATAGAAAAAATGTGGAAATTGAAAACAAGAGTTGTGCCAGTGATAGTAGGTGCACTTGGAATGATAAAAAATGGAACAAAACAACACATTGAAAGAATCCCTGGAAACCCCAGCTTAAGAGATATACAAAAAATTGTCTTATTAAGTACAGCCCACACACTAAGGAAAACTTTATCTATGTAATGCTGGAGATGATAGGGAAGATAGAAAAACATGAAATGGAGCCATAACAACACGCCACTACCTGCCTTAGGTCTCCCCGCAGACTTGGTTGGTAGTGAGACCAAAGCAGAAATCGAAATATGATGAAAAATGACATAATAATAATAATATCTATCAACACAGATCGAACGATACTACCAAATTTACCAGACAGTATTATCAAAAGGCAATATAGAAGAAGTTTGAACATTGACGTCACTACTAAGTGACAAACCATCTCTGTGAAGGGTTTTGAAAACTAATCAAATGAAGTAACCTGAAGATTGAAATAACAAAAGGCACTTAAAAACTGAAAGCTGTTCCTGTTGTGGTTTGAGCTTTGGGTCTGATAAAGAAAAGAATTCAAACAAAATCCCTGTTGCACCATCTTTCCAGGAAATAAAAAAAATATTTCAAATAAAAACATCCCTGCGAAGATCATTGTGCATTTAATTTTTGTTGTTCTTTATAGCTATCTTTTGTTTAATTAACTGGAAACAACAAACATTCACACTCTTCGTTTGCTCAAGGTCATTAAAAACTGTCATGTGATTTACAAAAGAACGCAGGTCAAAGAGAATAAAAAAAAGATTTTCCCCAAAACAAAAAATGTGTCAAAACAATCTATGTAACTTGACAAAGTGAATAGTCTCCATATCACTTAGCATGTTGTTTTAAAAAAGTCAGTTTCGCCCGCACAGGGTGAGCAAATGTTGTGACATGTCAATCGTGATTAGCTCTTTCAGGGCAGACATTTAAAGTTCATGTATGGTCCAATGTTACTTCTTCTTTGCAAGAATATTGAATTCAGATTGTTCTGAAGAACTGCTACTATGTGGAATGGAATTCCGTGTGGGTGCTTTCATAAACCTTAATCTCTTCAAGTCAATCGTTATATATCCTTCTTATCCGCATAATCTACATTTCTTACAATCTCTTCTTTCATTCATATCAAATACAATATTCATTATAACAATATTAAAAGTATTACATACCATTATTGTAACAATTTTACCAGCAAGAGTGTGGAAAGGGAACGTATTGCTTATGTCATCCTTTTCTTCACCTTCAATGTGATCTTTATTTTAGTTGTTGCTACTGTTGAAAATCCTCACATATACAAACATATATTACAAAAAAGATGGAAAAACTCAAACATTGTCATTAACCAAAATAAACGGAAACTAGCAATGGCCAGTACAGTGTATCACTTTCACTGTCCAATGCAAGACTGTTTCTTGTCAAAAATCAATTACCAGCATCGGACATACTACCATCTCCTTAAGTAGACACGTCATGCGTCACTTATCAGATTAAACTGTTAAAGAAACCTCTATCTAACCATAACTTGCAAGAACACTTCAGAAAATTTCTGGTCTAAAACATTAAAACTCTATATAAATCGTATTACCCGAAACATCTCGCTATATGAGAGGGCCTGTATATTAAGCATCTTTTTCCCACTATTAATCTAACTTTATTTAATAGTGGGAAGGATGTGTCGACAATTTTTAAAAATAGAAAAAAGGTTCAATCATATTCCAGCCGAACTCACCACACGAAGGCACAGAATAATCGCTCTTATTCAAAACGAAACAAAAATAAAGTACATCTCAAACAGTCAAGCCATGAAGAAAATTTAACAACATCTAAAAGAAAGATCTCTTGAAAATGGCTAAAGAAGTGACCGAAAACACTTAGGGAAACAGAAAGTATAAACAATTTTTGCACTTCGTTACTTCCAACAAACAAAAAAAATGAGAGAACGCTGGAAAAACAAAATAAAGAGATAATTTTCCTTGTCTGTCATATTTAACGAAAACTGTTAAAAAGAATGTTGCTGCCCACATATATATATATATATATATATATATATATATAACGTAGCACACTTGGTATACTATTCAGGTAAATTTCGAAAGAGACGAACTCAAAAGAACTCAATGTTAAATTCATTTATTTAATTTAACAGAGTAATATAATTTAGAAAAGATTTCTGATTTATTACAATTCCAATGGGTAATACATATTTAACCGCAAAATGTGTTATATTGCGGCTCCTCACACCAAAATGGTACAACAGTTGTGTCTCAAAATATCCCCCCCGCAATTTTTTTTTACACAGACGTTCACATGTCTATATTTAGAATAGACATTGTAACGGTTATTTACAAAAATTCTTGCTCATTTAAAAAGAACCCCAAAGAATAGAAAAAAAATTATTTAAGATGCTTTTTTATGATTGTATTTTAATATTTTGTATTTATTGTATTTAAGATATTTTTTAAGATTGTTTTTTAATATTTTATTTATTTATTTTACTAAGAGATAGTATTTTAACTATATTTATAATAAATTACTACTAGTGGTTATATTGTAATTTATATTAAGATGTATGATTTATGATTTATTTTTCACCATAAATATACCCCATAGTAGATATATTTTAATTTAAGAGTAAATCCCATGTCGCGTTTTTAAGAATGAATATAAGTATAATAGACGTTGGTTTAAAAAATGTGAATTATTTATGATTCAACATTATAAGTTCTTGTACATAACTTTTTATACATCACTTGTGTTCCGCCCGTAAATGATGCAATATCTGACATCGTCTTACTGATGGATGCAATTATTAAAATAGATGTAACGGATGAGTTTTACATGGTTCTTCTCCTCCTCTCTCTCTCTCTCTGTGTGTATGTGTGGCGAGGGGTGAGTTCAAGACTCCAGGATGAGAATTCAAATCTGTCTGGAGATTATTTTTTATTATTTCTGATTGATGCTGTTTACTTAACTGGCCGTTGAAAAAAAAAATGTTAAAAATGAAATTCAGAGAAAATATTTCTTTCTTTCTCACTGTTAAAATAGTTTTGAATATTTGTTTTCCCTTATCTTTCTCATTCATTATTTTTTTATGTTTTTATTGTCATTTTTATTTTCTTATATTTTGCTTTTCCATATTTGACTTCCGATTTTTTTCCCGATCTTTTCTGTTTTCACTTTCTATCTTTTCTTTTTCTTTATCGTCATTAGACATTTTCTTTCTTTTTTATTCTCTTTTCTTCTTTTTTATCAGTGATATTACTCCTTTACGTCTTCAGATACTTCGAATGAAAGTATTGGTTATAATACTCTTTCTTTCTTTCTTTCTTCTCCTCTCTTGCTTCTTTGTTTTTTCTTTCTCTTTTCATCTTTCTTTCGTTTTCCCTTTATTTCGTTTGATCTTTTCATTTCTTTCTTTCGCTCTTTTTCTTTCTTTCTTTCTTTCTTTCTTTCCTTCTTTCTTTCTTCATCTTGTTTCGTTCTCTCTTTTTTTGCTCAATCTTTTTCTTATTTCTTTCGCTCTTTTTCTTTCTTTTTTCTTTCTTTCTCTCAATTGTTCCTTCTTTCTTCGTTTCTTTTGCTTTTCATAATCTTTCATTATTTATTTTCTCTGTTGATCTTTTCTTTCTTTCTTTCTTTCTTTCTTTCTTTCTTTCTTTCTTTCTTTCCCTTTAATCTATTGACCGTTTCTAAGCTTAGTTTCGGATGGCATAAGGCCTAATTCGGAGAAATTGGAGCAGGAAATTGTCCAGCCCAATTTTCTCAAATGGTGGTACCATTCAAAATCATTTTTCAATATCCTGCCATTTTCCTCACCTCCAACACCGACTTTGAACGATATAATTTTCCAACTCATCAAACCAGTGGATCAGCTTCCGGCGTGACGCATTCAATGAGAATCGAACCTACTCAATAACTCAACATCGAGGACCGGCATCTGATAACTTCATACTGTCGCTTACTCAATCCTTTCTCTCACCTTAATCATTTCACACCTTTATTTTATTTCCCATCCATGTACAACAATCTTTCATTCAATCATCGTTTTCTTTTTCCGTTCCTGTCTGCCAATTTCTTTTTTAGCTTAGTAACGACAAACTTGAACATGGCCGATAGGCCAGTACAGTCATGGCCGCTTGCCAAAGATGTCGTCTTACATCTCTTCCGGCCTGAAGCTGAATTCTTCTATTTCGTTTAGAATGGCCAACAAAACATGGGCAAAGCTGCAAAGAATTAAAAGAAGAAACCACTCATGATAAAAAAGAGGAGCAAAAGAAATAAGAACGTTATTGTTTTATCCATTTTTCTGTCCACCTTTTTTATCTTTTGCCAGTTTTAAGAATCGCTTCCAGAATATTCGTCTTCATTTTTTTTTAATCGGAACATATGAGTTTCTCTCTTTAATCGAAATATTTATAGTTTGGCCCGAAATCGAAGAGTTTTTCTGGCCATAGATTACAAAGAATTTGTAATTGATCCCTCCAACAATTTATCAGGACGGACAAAATCGTTTGATAGCGTTTCCTTGTCTTCTGTTACTTAAATCGTTATTATATAAAGGATATTCATAAATATCTTACGCAACAAATATTATACTTTTGCATATTATCATTTTAGTTTATATATATATATATATATATATATATATATATATATATATATACTTACACACACACACACATATATATATATATGTGGGTGTGGGTGTGCGCGCATTTTAATTTACTTATTTGAACAGGGTTTTTAATAGAAACTCGTATATGAGTAGATACTCTGCTTTTAATCAAACAATATATATATATATATATATATAAATTAAGGCAGACACGTTATTTCATGGTGAATCGGAAGTATAGGCCTATTTCAGGCGAACCATCATCAGCTTCCGTCTTTATTTTACAAAGGATATATATATATATATATATATATATAACATAAAGACGGAATATATATATATATTGAGAAATTTTTTCATGAAAATATTTTACAGTCTAAATAAAGCCGTATAAACACAAATTTTCAATTTTTCAAAAACACCTATCTCTGCCCTAAAAGCGTATCTTAATGTAATATATTTTTTAGAAATTTTGTTAGGAAAATATGTGTCATTCGGCAGGATTTGAAGCTGTGACCCTTAACAACATAGAGGAAGCTATGAATTGTTTTTATGTGTCTTACACCGCTCGACTAAAAATGATTTCGCAGTCTAAACAAAGCTGAATCAAGCCTTATAAATACAAATGTTCGAATTATCGTAAATATCCATCTAAAACGTACTAGAACAATTGATAGATTCGCCTATGTTTGTTCCATGTTCGAATTCTGCCAACTGAAACATATTTCCCAAATATTTCAAATATATTCAAACTAGTATATATATATATCTATATATATATACACGGTCATATCACGTTGAATACACCGGTTCTCGGTCGATCACCGAAGTTGAGCCTGGTCAGTACTAGATGGGTGACCGTTTGGGAATACCAGGTGCTGTAAGTGATTATTGACGGGTGTGCGTTGTGGTGCAGTGGATATCGGCTCGGAAAGAAGAATCGGTGAGCTGAGTTCGGTTTCCAATCAAACACCATGCATTCACTTACGCACTGGTACCCTTGGGAAACGTATTAATCCGTCCCTTCCCTCCAGTTATGGGTTAAATATCTGAGGTCTGCTGTTCATTCGATCCATGGCAAACTTCTGCACCGGTTGTTTGTTATCAGCAGTTCCAAAAAGTGTGGATGGTGCCACACAAGCCTTCACCACTCTAAACAATTCTTTGTGTGGTAGTCTAATTGAGGTTAGACACTCATACGTCGAAATCGACTGGAGAGTCCATAATATATATATATATATATATATATATATATATATATATACCATAATGATTATCCACGTATACTGTCTTAATATGTATAGGAAAAACTACTAAAAGTTGTAAGTTTAAAAATGTATTTTTTACAGTATTTATTTATTTCTATTATTATACATATATTTTTGATATTTCAGCCTGGCCTAGGCCTTTCATCAGAAACAAATGAAAGGCCGAGGCCAGTCTGAAATATCAAATATATATATATAATAATAGAAATAAATAAATACTGTAAAAAATACATTTTTAAACTTACCACTTTTTAGTAGTTTTTCCTATCTATCTATCTATATATATATATATATATATATATATATACTGTTTGATTAAAAACAGATTATCTACTCAGATATGAGTATCTATTAAAATATTTTTTAAACAAATAAATGAGTACATACAGTGACACGCATAATTATTGGATACATGTTATTTTCTGTTATAACTCTAGTTTATATTCGCCATTTTGCCTGATATTTGGTAAGTAATATCTCGTAAAGTTGTTTTAGTTGTATGTGGACAGAAAAAACTCATGGTTGAATCCATTTTTTATCAAAGTTCAAAATTACCCTATGCAAAAGTATTGGATACATAACATTTTTTTCAAATTTTCAATCGAAAATTTGTATTTCAAAAGACTTTAAATATTCAAATTTTCGATTGTATTAGAATGTTATCTCTGACCAATCAGAGAAGCACACTGTTGCTTACAAGATAGTGCTACTAATCATCTGACTCTTTGATGTGCATTCTGCAATTCAAGGATTAAAAATGGCAAAAACTAAGGAATTATCCAGAGATATGCGAGACAGAATCATTGAACCTTACAAAAGAGGACAAGGTTACCGAAAAATTAGCAAAGAAATGAATCTAGCACTAAGTACAGTAGGAAATATTATCAGAAAGTATAAGAAGTATAGCGACGGTACAGGAAACCTTCCAAAAAATGGAAGACCGAGAACAATAAATGAGAGCGGATCAGCAAAAAAAAAAACCCTTCATTACTCGTTCTGAAATTAAAACTGATCTTGAGGGTGCTAGAATTAATGCAAGGATACCATTAGCAGAACTGTATATCATACAGGCTTTCATTCAAGATCACCAAGAAAAGTGTCTTTACTGAAAACCAAACATGTCAAAGACCGATTAAAGTTTGTCGAAACTTATGAAAAGAAAAGTATGCAGTTTTGGGAAAAGGTAATCTGGTCGGATGAAACGAAAGTTGAACTATTCGAAAGGAACACAGCGACAAGTGTTTGGCGAAAAAATGGCACAATACCATTCCTACAGTTAAGTTTGGGGGTGGTTCCATTATGATATGGGGGATGCTTTTCATCCAAGGGCACTGGTGAGTTACAAGTTATCCATGGTAGAATGAATGGTAGCATGTACAGGGAGATTCTAGAGAAGAACCTTCAGAAATCTGCAACTTCTTTAGGACATGGTCGGAATTTCGTGCTTGATCCCAAACACACTGCAAGACGTACAAAGGAATGGTATTACTGCTCTCAATTGACCAAGTCAGTCTCCTGACTTGAATCTAATTGAGAATTTGTGGAATACTTTGAAGGTTAAAGTTCATAAGCGGAATCCCCGAAATATCAAGCAATTAGAGAAATTCTGCAAGGAAGAATGGGGTAAAGTAACGGAGGATCAATGTGGAAAACTTGTGGCCAACTATAGAAAGCGACTGGAAACAGTGAAACAAAACAGAGGCTATGCAAATAAATATTAAATTGATGTATCCAGTTCTTTTGCATAGGGTAATTTTGAACTTTGATAAAAAAATGAATTCAACCATGAGTTTTTAATTTTCCTTCCACATATAACTAAAACACCTTTACGAGATATTACTTACCAAATATCATGCAAAATGGCGAACATAAACTAGTTATAACAGAAAATAACATGTATCCAATACTTATGCGTGTCACTGTAAATGGACATCGAGATCAACACCAAGCAGTGACAGACTTTTTCAAGCATGAACGCAACTTTCAGGCTATGGATGTTGTGTTTTGATTTAGCTATTTATATATGCTAGTAAATTGTCTTTACTTGATTATCTTCACGGTTAATGTGTAAGCGATAACGGTTATATTTTAAATTATTCTAGACGCTATTGAGTAGGAATAAGTTTGGATCAGAATCGTTATTTGACTTACTTTGTTTTATATCATTTATTACTGATGACTTAATTATTTGTTGTTGGTTATTATTATTACATTTACTTGTGTTTATGTGGGAATTCGTATTTTGTTATTTTTTTATTATTTACTTCATTGTTTATTTTTTGGGGGGGTTGATAATTTTTTTAATTTAAAGAATTTTATCATATATATATTTTTGGGGGAGGGGGTCATCCTATTTGTATATCTCAAAGCGTTGGCTTTCTCTAAAGGATGTTACATTATCTGCGTTGCATATAGCGTATATATTTGAATTTTTTATGGTGGTATTTTACAAGATATTCGTTTTTATTTTTCGTCTTCGAGGAATGTAGTAAAATTTGTTTTTGCGTGTTCATTATGAGATGAGTTCTAATTGTTTAGAAATTTTAATTGGTTTGGGAAGGGGTGATTATAGATATTTTTGTTCGAGACAAAGTTTGCAGTTTTGGGATTTATTAATTTAATAAGGAAAATAGTATCAGTAAAACGATATATATATATATATATATATATATATATATATATATATATTAATCGTTTCACCCCAAGCAAAGCAATACTGCCATTAGTGTACAGGGCGCTGCATAAGAGAAGAGTGAAATATTACATAGGATGAAAGCAAAGAGAAAGAGGAACCAGTTACAGAGGGTGTCAGAGAAAGGGCAAGAGAAGGATGGAAACATAGATGTGAAGAAAGTTGCAAGAGTAGAGTGAAAAAGGAAGAAAAATAAGATATAGGGGGTGTTGGGGAAAAGATAAGAGAAGGATGGGAGTCAAGGAGATAAGAGATAGCAATTGACATTGCATTTAAACTCTTGAAGATTGTAGTTATCAGGGAAGCTAGTATACGGAAGGAAGCTTCACAGGCGGGAAGTGCGAGAAAAGAACTGTGGAGTAGAAGTGACGGTGCATTTGGTTGTTTTAACTGTAAAAAGGGTGGGGCCTTGTTGCCAGTCTGATTACTCGAGTAAAGTTTTGTAAAGTGATCATCAGTGAGCTAAGCTTGTCGGAACAGAAGCTATGAAAATATTTGTAGAAGAGAAAGTGGCTGGAGTCGAGCTGCCAGGTCGGGAATCGATTACATTGCAGATTCTTCTCTGGATTCTATCGAAGACCTCGAGATGAATAGCAGGGGCGCCCGACCAGATATGACAACATAATTCAGTGCATGGGATGATGTTTGGTTTTTATATATGCAAGATGAACCCAGGCGAGGAAAACTTCCTGACTCGACACAGTTACCCAACCTTCCTAGCGATTTAGCTATTGATTCAATGTAATCGTTCCACTTAAGGTCAGTAGAGAGAGTGAGGCTGAGGAGGCACAGTGTATTGCATTCGATGAGACTAGTTTGATTCATGCCGATGGGTGAGACAGGAGAGACTGTCTATGGTAGATAACAGACATCAGCTTTGTTTTGGAAGCATTAAAGTTTACGAGTAATTTCTTACCCTAGTCCATCATAGATTGGAGGTCCTTCTCAAGATCAGCAGCGAGGTTATCTTTGCCAGCCTTGACAGATTTCTTACTGAGGCAGGAGTAAATAGCGGTATCGTCAGCGTAAATGCCTACTTGGGATTTGATCACATTAGGGAGATCATTGATGAAGATCAGAAAGAGTGTCGGACCTAGAATAGAGCTCTGAGGAACACCCGCGTTCGTGTGATAAGAACTGGAGGCCTACCCGTTCAAGACGACCTGTTTGATAGGAACGATTGAATCAAACTAAGCAAACGTATAGTGATACCATAGCCATGTAGTTTGCGCAGAAGGCCAGCGTGTCAGAATCTATCAAATGCATTGGAAATATCCAGGGCAACAGCTCAAGCTTCGCCGTTCTTATCGAGGGCCTGGTATATGTACTCAGTGATGGTCATTAGCATATCAGCATTAGACCTGGCAAAATGGAAGCCATATTGTTGGTTCGAGAATAGTTTATGGGCGGTGAGATGTAGCCAGGAATCGAGAAGTCATAGGAGGGGATTGAGGAATTAAGATTAGTTTGGCTTTGGGATTGCCCACTGGAAGCGCTTGCAGGGACATCTATCAATGCGCGACATGCCATTGCAAGAACCCCGATATTATGCAACTGTTGTTCAGAGCAACCGACCTCGACGCTACGCAAGAGTTAGGGCTCCTAACTACCTGTCGGAAGCAGCGACCAGAAAACTGCCAACCCTGTACCCTCACAATATAGAGACGTTGCCACGACCACACACATCACAAGAAATTGAGGAAGCACCAACAGTGAGGTCTGAGGAGAGAAAGAAACCCGGGGACTACTTCCTAAAGAAGTAACAGTGGATGAACCTCTATTTTTGTTCAATATAAGAAGGAGGAGTATGAACTGGACGATCTATTCTAATTTGATAAAAATATACGTGACGGCAAAAGTTAATTTAAGAATGACAAACAGAAAAAGAAAACAGATTAAAAATACATGGAAATGACTTTATTTAAAGTATTTAACCAAAAACCGAATCTAACGCCAATTCAGACTGGACATGAATGAAATAGGGTTTTTAGAAAAGAGAAAGAAAAAATATATATATACATTTTTTTTCATAGAACCAAATACACAAAACTTATTTGCTGACTAGGCTTCGACCACACCGGTCCCTTCAGGCAATAAACACATACACGCACAAACACACACACACACATATATATATATATATATATATATATATATATATATATATATATGAGTCGTGCCAAAACACGAAATGCATGGCCTGAAAATTGCGTTCAAGTATGAAATAGAATGTCGCCACTTGATGTTCGTCTCAGTGACTATATATATATATATATATATATATATATATTAGTACAACAAAACGCTAATACACACTTAAGGAGGATTACCATGGTGAAAAAAGTTTTACAAACTATAAAATAAATTTCAATAATATCGCTTAAAAAACCCGAAAGAAGGGATATTAAAAAAAGAAAAAGATCAAAATATCCGCTTAAAAAAGAGAAAAAACCCGAGGCAAGCCTTTCGTCCGACAACTATTCATGGGCATATGTTAAAAAAAGAAAATTAATATAAGAATATAGGAAGTGACACTCATAATCATATTGTTTAACTTCCTCTAACCACTCTTCCTTAACTTTCTAAATAATCATTCATTCATTTCTTTTAAAATATCACATGAAGATCAATAATGTTCTGAAGCATGACATTTTTTGTGTAACGATATAATAATTTTATAAACATTTGTAATAAAAAATTGATATATATATATATATATATATATATATGTTATTTAAGTGTGTGTGTGTGTGTTCTTTCTACATAAAAAAAATGCTCAACAACTGGTGAAAGCTATGGATCTAATTTATCACATCAAATCCCAGCTTTCACACCGAGTGCTGTGTTGATTTTCTAAAGAAAAATGAAAAATCAGCCTGCCCTAATATTCAGGCATATGGTGCACTTTGAGATTTCCGCCGATGGTACCAGTTTCTTCTATCGCACTTCTCACTAGTTGTGTAACATTCTTTCGTTTTTTTTTTGCTTCCAAGTCATTATATTAAATGAATAAAATGCCTTTTCTATAAAGAATTTCATGCTAATTGTTCTGATGAATTTTCCTCTATGGCACATAGACCTTATGATTTTAAGTACAGTACTAAATTGGCGCAAATATCTCCTCATTTTACACATGAAACGATTAGATGCAAGCGTAAATTCTACGATATGTGTTTCTTCTCTTGTACAATTCGCTGGTGAAATTCTCTTCTGACTTCTTGCTTTTCTTGCTTTCAAGTCAACTTTGATCTTCAAAAATTTAAATGCAATGTCAGTAGTTATCTTTAGTTGTTTTCTCTCCTTTTCTTTTTCTTACATTCTCTAACATTCAGTAACCGCTTGTATATTAGTGGCTTTTTTGCTTTGTTTGGGATGAAAGCGAAAGCCATTGCAGTGTATATTGACAAACCACCTTTATCTGATTACTGGATCCGATAAGCAGATTTTTTTGCGTTTTGAGTCAACAGTGCTTCTTCCCCCTCTATTATTCGCATCTTATTCCATAATAATTTATATGTCCCTGTCTTTATCAACACAAATACAGCCATGCTAGATTTATAAATATCTTCATGAAATACAATTTTTTGTTGTACCTCACATTTTAATTATGAAGGCGATTATAAAAAGCCAATTTACTATCTGTCATAATAAATTTTACAAAATCCTTGATTATGTTTTAATCATGTAGGCTTTAAAAAATGGTAAGGTTTCTGTGTGGGACGAATCAAAATAAACATAGTAAAAAGGGGTTAGTATTGTAGAGCGTTATTTAGAAAACTCGTATTCGAGATCAAATCACCAGTATTCTATCCCCACGATTCCATCGTTGTGTCTCTCTAAAAGAATAAACAAAACATACCAAGCATCGATTGACTGATTCGTTTTCTACAGTTTATCAGTTCTTTGGCGTTTATTCAAAGCTAAAATATTTTTTATTGTAAGATAATAACGATATAGTGACACAAATTTTATTAATTAACCTATAACTGGTAGAAAAGTGGATTCATGCCTTTTCCAAGAGTATTCAGTCAGTCAGTTTAGTGCCATACGTGATACACGATTGGACGATCATGTGTCGAAAGAGATATAGCTGACTGAGCAGTAGGTTGCCATTACTTTCTGCGGTAGACTGGATGCCAACCAAGGTTATAAAACCTAACCTGTCCTGTTATTTATCCCATACCTGGAGGGAAAAGAAGCATTAATATATTTCCCAAGAGTATTTGCGTGTAAGAGAATGCAAGGAATTCAACTGGAATTCGAATTCGGCTCCTCGATTTCTCGTTCCAAGCTGATATCTACTTACCATAACGCACATAGTGTATTTATACGCAAGTGAATATAATGAACCCAACTAGAATTAGAACTCAGTTCTCTGATTAACAATTCCAACCCATTATCCATTACACCACCAGAACAATTAAGTGTACAGCCCCTTGTATTCTTAAGGTATTTACCGGTCTTCACTTCGGTGATCCTAAGGGAATAACGTGGTGTGAACGTAAGCTCCAGATTAAGAGTTAGTCGAAAGTTTTCTCACATCAAAATCTGTTAAATTTTACACAGAATATATCGACGAGCTGCCTGATCACAAGTCAAACGAGGATGACTATATAATTGAATCAAATGTAATTGTATCTTCTTTTCTGAAGAATAAGGTTGATAAGAAAATGCTATCTATCTAATGATTGAACCTTATAATTGTATGTACCTTTTTTTTGACAACTCTTTTGTTTCGTCAGTAGATGATGCTATATCTAGCATCTTCTTACAAGGAGTTGATTAAGTGTTTATACCTTACTTTTAGTAACTGTATAATCGAATCAAATCAAATTATACTTTTTTAAAATAATACATTTCATAAACAAACCGTAAATAATTTTCAACTCAATTTTTTTTTTAATCATTTCACCCCGAGCAAGGCGGAAACGCCACTGATGTGCAGGGGGTACATAAATGTAAAAAGATTAATTAGAAAAGAGTGAGGAGTATAAACTAGTTAGAAAGGAACAATAGAAAGTTGAGAAAGCAGGTGCGATGACAGATACATAGGTGGAGAGAAAGGGAAGGTCATACAGGGGTGGAGAGAGAGCTAGAGTCCAGTGGTTAGTAGATGAGTATTGACTTTGCATTTAAATTTCTGGAGGTTGTAGCCATCAGGAAAGCAAGAATACGGAGCGAGTTCCACAGGCGGTAAGTGCGAGAGAAGAAGCTGCAGGAGTAGAATTGTCGTCTGCATTTGGCTAACCTGACTGTGAATGAGTGGGACCCAGTTGCCAGTCTGGTTGCACGAGTAAACACCTGTTGAGGAGGCATCAGTGACTTAAGTTCATCTGAGCAGAAGATTTGAAAGTATTTATAGAACAGACAAAGGGAGGCCACATTTCGACGATGGGGAAGTGGCTGCAGTCGAGCCGCCAGATCAGTACCTATCATATTACAGTCTCTCCTTTGGAGCCTGTCAAGAACACTGAGGAGAACGGCAGAGGCACCTGACCATAAATGGCAGCAGTACTCCATGCACGGACGGATGGTTGACTTGTATATATGCAGGATGGATTCAGGTGGAAAAAACATCCTGGATCGACATAGTGACCCAACCTTCTTAGCAGTAGATTTTGCTATGGATTCAATATAGTGGTTCCATTTGAGGTCTGAAGACAGGGTAAGTCCGAGGAGGCGTAGTGTATTACTCTCCTGGAGAATCGCTTGGTCCATGCTTATGGGAGGCAGGAGAGGTTGCCTGTAATGGTTGACAGACAACAGCTTGGTCTTAGATGAATTGAAGTTGACAAGTCACTTCTTGCCCCAGTTCACCACAGAGTTTAGATCCCGCTCAAGGTCAGCAGCGAGATTATGTCTGTCCGCCACGACAGGTTTCTTACTGGTGCGGGAGTATATTGTAGTGTTATCTGCGTAGATGCCTACTTGGGACTTGATCTCATCTGAGAGGTCGTTGATGAAAATAAGGAAGAGCGTCGGGCCCAGAATAGAGCCCTGTGGGACACCAGCATTCGTGCTGTAGGACGAAGAGGCACGCCCATTCAAAACGACCTTCATTTTGCGGTTATTTAAGAAAGATTGGATTAGGTCAAGCGTAGTTTGCATAGGAGGCCAGAGTGCCAAACCCTGTCGAAAGCCTTGGAGATGTCCAGAGCAACCGCGCGAGCCTCGTCAGACTCATCAAGGGCCTGTAGCATGTACTCCGTTACGGTTGTTAGCAGGTCGGCCGTGGACCTGGCAAAGCGGAATCCATATTGCCTGTCGGAGAACAGTTTGTGGGCGGTGAGATGATGAACTATTTCAGCACTGATTATAGCCTCGAATACTTTCCCGAATATCGGTAGAAG
Organism: Ascarosepion bandense; assembly: GCA_037127315.1. Taxonomy (NCBI): domain Eukaryota; kingdom Metazoa; phylum Mollusca; class Cephalopoda; order Sepiida; family Sepiidae; genus Ascarosepion; species Ascarosepion bandense. The sequence continues at coordinate 581,864 of JBBBDQ010000939.1, forward strand.
ACTGATAGGGCGATAGTTGGATGGGTCCGAGGGTTCACCACAATTCTTAAATACAGGAACGACTGAAGAGAACTTCAAGCATGCAGGAAAGCAGGAAGCAGAAAGGCAGTAGTTAAATAGTTAAGAGAGGACAGGGGAAAGTTCAGGAGCACACCTCTTAGGGACTATCACCGGGATTCCATAGTCTCCACACGCCTTATGGGGGTAAGTAAAGAATTGGTTTTAATGTTTTAGAGTAAGGGTTAGCAAGCTTGTATCGCGGAACGTTGGCTATTGTAGTTAGGTTGATCCTACCTTGATTCCACATGCACTAGATTTGGGCCAAACAAAGTTAAAAAAAATTCCACCGTGACTCACTGTTAGTGCTGCCCATCGGTTTGTTGCTGGGGTAAGTTTAATTCAAATTCCTGTTTGATTAATTAAGCTAATGACAATAGCATATTGCTTGTTTTCAGACTTAGACTTTTGAGGAGAAGACGTATTTTTAGTGAAACTGAACACTTTACACGCAAGGTCCTATTAATACGAAATATTTCTCATCGAATCCATTAAGCCAAAGAGAGAAATAAAAAACAACAAAAAATTAAAATAGAAGTATTCAGAAATTTCCGGAGCGTGACTTCGGTGCTAAATAAATGAATAATAATTCTAACTGTAATGAGTGAAATGATATTAATTTTTGTTGTTGTTACGAATTCAAGTAAAAATGGATCGTCGACTCTTGAGGTGATCGGTCGTTATGGAAGAAAAACTAAATAGAAGGCAAGCTAGAGAGAATAACATGGATAAAGAAAGAAAAGGACGACAAAGAATAGGTTAAAAAGTGGGTAAAGTAAAAAGCTAGGGATTAAAACAGGAAGAGGAGAAAAAAAATAAGGGATTGGAGGGAGGAGATAGAAAGGAAAGAAAATTGAAAGAGGAGGTAAAAAGTAAAGGAAGTGGGAGGAAGAGATAGAAAGAAAAGGAAATAGAAGACAGAAAGAAAAGGAAGAGGTAAAATGAAAACGAACTGAAAGGAGGAGACATACAGGAAATGAAATGGAAGGAGGGGGCAGAAAAAAAGAAAGTGGAAAGAAAAGGTAGGAAGTAATGCAAGTGGGAGGAAGCGTCAGAATGAAAAGGAAATGGTAAGAGAACGCAGAAAGAAAAGAAATGAAAGGAGGAGGGGACAGAAAGAAAGATGGTGAAAAGAGGAGGCAAAAAAAGAAAAAAATTAGGAGGCAAAATGAAAAAGATGGAAAAAAAATGAGGAAATAAAAGGAAGGAGTATGAAGAGTGGATGACGTAAAAAGAAGGAAAGTAATGAGGAATTTAGACGAAGAGAATGAAGTGAGAAAGAAGTATAAAGAATAGAAACAGAGAGGCGAAGCTAAAATGAAGAGGGTGAATAGAGGAGGAAATAAAAATAATGGAAAATTAGAAAGAGCTATAAAGAAATGGCTGAGGTCAAAAGAGGACGATAGAGAGTAAAATCGGAGGAGGTAGTAAAAAAGTTAAGTTTGAAATTACTAAATATGAATCATGGATAGTAGGGAAGTATGACAAACATTAACGGAAAGAATAAAAGTGACAATAATAATGATGATGATGATGATGATGATGAACACAAGCCGATTAAAATTTGCAGGTAATCAGAAAATTATCTTCAATAAAAATGACGTAGCATAGAGACAACCTCTTGGGTTGACATTTTCCCTGACATTTTAAGACAATTTAATGTAAAAATGAAGAAACCAGACTAAAATAGAAGAAAAATAGCTAAAATAAAGAAATGTCATAAAATTTAATAAACTAAAATAGTATAATTTTTTTATCTTGATTTAAATCGTTAGCCTGTCGTTGTTAGAACATTTATCAATAAATGAAAAAAAGAAAAATTAATAAATAAAAAATTAAAGACTGGTATTCATAAGACATGAATAGCAATAAATATGGGAATCATTGTTTTAATAGTTTTAACAAGTAATCTTCAGAAATCTTCCCTAACGTTGAGAAATGTCAATAAAACTGACTGAAGAGAAACGATGTTTAATTTGTTCGCCTTCGACAAAGGTTTAGAACTGATTCTTACACTCAATTAATGCGTCTGTTATCGGGAACATCTTATGATTTACTAAGCGAAGCTGGCTTACCAAATGTACGAATCACTCAGTAAGCATCGAACTCACTCCTCAATTGTAATTGATGTAACGAGACAAACTTGTTAACCGTTACACTATGTCAGTGTTCCAACGTAAACATCGTATAATGAAACTAATAGGTCATAGAATAGATTTATTTTTCATTTTTTCTTCTTCTGTTCTTGGGGATCGTGTGAGAACATGACTCTTCACAACTTCCTATCCTTCTTGACACAAAGTAATGTATGCCTTTTTACTATTTCTTTTAATCTCTGTTTTGCCATCTATTTCAGTCAGTCAGTTAAGTTCTATACGTGATACATGCTTGGGTGATCATGTCTTTTTCGATCCATGACTGACCAGGCAAAAAATCTTTCCTCAGTAAGTTGCTATTTCTTTCTGGGGTAGACTGGTTGCCAACCAAGGCTATTTACACTATTTACATGCGGACTATTATCGTCATGTTTGTTGTTATCACATCATTTCGGCCTCTGTGACGTTCATCAAATGTATCTACAAGTTCTATCTACCAGACCCGGGGATTGAACCTAGTACTGCTCAGTTATGGCTCACCCTGTTTCTACCGAGTTCAAGTCTCATCTACCAGACCTGGGGATTGAACATAGTACTTCTTATGTATGGCTGGCCCTTTTTTCCCCCGAGTTCAAGTTCCATCTATCAGATCCGAGGTTGAACCTAGTACTGCTTAGTTATGGCTCATCCTGTTTCCGCCGAGTTCAAGTTTCATCAAACAGACCTGGGGGAGTGAATCTAGTACTACTCAGTTACGGCTCACCCTGTTTTTATCAAGTCCAAGTTCCATCTACCAGACCGGGGGAATGAACCAAGTTCTGCTCACTTATTGTTTGCCCCATGACCTGAGTCCTAATAGATACTGATTTCAATCCCTGGATGAGGCAATGTGTGCTTGGACTCAGTAGAATCAAGGTGAAAGGCAAATGAGCAGCACTAAAAATTAAAGAAAATTGTATTGTAGCAAAAAATAAAAAATGGCTAGCCTTGGTTTTGGCTCTTACCTTGAACACTAACCTCTGACATACTGCTGCCATCAAGTAAACACAACATATCGTTGTTTACGATGATTCGCTTGAGATGTGCGTTCTGGTGCAATGGATATCCACTCGGAATGAGAAATTAATAAATCAGAGTCGAGTTCGAATTCCAATTGAATTTGTTGCATTCACTCAGGTATTGAGAAAGGTATTAATCCATTTCTTCTCCCCCCATCTCTGAATTAAATGGCAGGACAGTTTGGGTTCTGTAGTTTTAGTTGGCAATCAGTCTACCGCAGAAAGACATGCGAGAAATTTTTCTGCCTAGTCAGTCATGGATGGAAAGCCTGTATCATGTACGGTACTTAACTGACTGATTGCTTAGCGTATCACAAAGCCAAATAAACTACGAAGGATGTTTTACGCTAATATTCTAAATTTTAAAAATCGGTATCACTTCAAGCAAGGCAATAAAGCCACTAAAACGTAAGCGTTTACAGGGTATGGAAGAACTACGAACATATACATTAACAGTGACCTGAAAGAGAAAAGATTAATTAGCAGGAAAGTAGACAGCAATTGACATTGCATTTAGATTTTTACAAATTAAAGTTGGCTTGAAAGCATGGAGTCAGAAGAGAGTTCCACACGTGAGAAGTTCGTGAAAAGAAAACTGTTGGTATAGAACTTACGGTTAGATCTAGCCAACTCAATTGTAAAGTGATGAGATCTCGGCACCAGTCTAATGCTGCGCTTAAATACAAAAAGTCTATATACCATAGCGAAGAGTTTATCCGAACAATAAAAATGAAATTATTTACAAAAAAGGCACAGTTGGTAAGTGACTGAAGCCGAGCCACAAGATCAGGACCAATAATTTTGCTGATTTTTCTTTGGATCTTATCAAAGAGCTCAAGGTAAATAGCAGGGGTACCAGACCATATGTAGAAGTAATATTCTAAACATGGACGTATGGTAGACAGTTTGGGTTCTGTAGTTTTAGTTGGCAATCAGTCTACCGCAGAAAGACATGCGAGAAATTTTTCTGCCTAGTCAGTCATGCAAGATAGTTTCCGAAGAGAAAAATTATTGTCAAGCGTGACACAGCGAAACAATTTTCTGAGCAGCTGACCGAGCAATGAATCAATTTCTACTTCATGTCAATTGTTAACGTGATCCTGAGAAGGCGCAACGGGTCACTTTTCTAAAGATTAGCATTATTTGTGCTGATGGAAGGAAGAGAGGGGTCTCTCAGGTGATTAATGGAGAGGCATTAAAAGTGACAAGCCATCTTTTGCACCAGCTAACGACGGTTTCGATGTCGTTTTTGGACGGCAACTGCCACTTTTGTCCATGTCGGACTGATCAGTCTTACTGTCAAGGCAGGAGTAAATGTTTGTGTCATCAGAGCTGATTTCATCAGGAAGGACGTTAATGAAATTAAAAATAGCGTCGGACCAAGAATGTGTTCCTGGGGAAAACTTGCGTTAGTACGAAAAAATCTAAACGACTAGCAATTCGGAATAACTTTTATTTCACGATATGATAAGAAAGACTTGATCAGCTCAAAAATGTGTCCGGAGAAACCGACTACGTTAAAATTTATCATGCAAAATTATGGCTTTTAAATAAACATTGGTGATAGCGGATGTGCGTTGTGGCTCAGTGGATATCGGAACGAGAAACCGGGGAGCCGAGTTCGAATTCCAGTTGAATCCATTGTATTCACTTACGCGCAAATACCCTTGGGAAAGGTATTAATCCGTCTCTTCCTTCCAGTTATAGGTTAAATAGCAGGACAGATTGGGTTCTATAGCCTTGGTCGGCAGCCAGTCTACCGCAGAAAGCAATGGCAACCTACTGCGGGATAATCTTCTGCCCAGTCAGTCATGTCTCTTTCGAGACATGATCGCCCAAGCGTGTATCGCGCATGGCACTTAACTGACTGACTGATATCGGTGAAAATATGCAGATGCCATGTCCATCAACCAGACAGAATATATTGATGTTTACAGCGTAAAAAAAACTAAACCGGGTATCAAGACTTGTTTCGCCAGTATTTCAAATTTGGAATTCTGATCTACCTAGGAATGATCATTTGAAATCCTAACTTTGATTTGGTTTGGAACAACGGCCTCTGACGCCATTAGGAAATATGCAAATATCTCTTCTGCGAGGAACCTTCATTCTCTTTTAAAAGCTCTTGTGCAAACTTGCTAGCAGCGTTAATATTGGTGTTTAAAGGATTGATAAGTAGAAAAACGCGCACAAAATAACCGATAAGAAGGAAAAAGCCTATTAAATTTAAAAGGAAACTGATACAATCGATTGAAAAATGAATAAATTAATAAACGCTGGACAATAATCGATGGAAAAAAAAATCAATGGTTACAAGACAAAAGAAGATGTTTCCACAAAACAACGTTTAAAAAATAAAAAGGTAAAATATAAAAATGATCTGAGCTAAAATAAAATAAAAATAAATAAAAAATGAGAACATATTAGCAACAGGCTTCGAAGTAAACGACATATAACTAATATTAGTAATTTTAAATAGTAACTGACGATGATCATGGTTTCAGTTCGAAACAATGTAATAAAAAATGTATTTTTGGTAGCGACATTTCCTATTTGTTTAAAACTACAACTTTGCTTCTCTGTAGAATGTTGTATTTTTATTTGACGTGGTTCTTCAAAACGTCGGCGATCGTGGCTCTTCACAACTTCCTATCCTTTATAGTTTTAAACTATGTTGGTCTTCTTGCTGTCACTCCCAATTTATATTCTAATAGCCATTTACCTCACTGGGTAAGTCATTTACTGATCCCCCAGTCTCTTTTGCCTTCAATATAGCATGTAAGTTTCAAATTTGCTAGGCCCTCTTTTCTTTTTATGCATCCCAGAAATTTCGACTGTCTTTTTCTGATCCTTCGTAAAATTATCCTTTTCACCTTTTTTAAATCAATTGGTCAGTTAAGTGACATACGTGATACACGCTTGGCTGATCATGTCTCGAAAAAGACATGTCTGACTGGGCAGGATATTTTTCCGCAGTAAGTTGTTATTATTTTCTGCGGTAGACTGGCTGCCAGTCAAGGCTACAGAACCCAGTCTGTCCTGCTATTTAATCCACAGCTGGAAGGAGACGAGATAGATTAATACCTTTCTCAAGTGTATTTGCGCGTAAGTGAATGCAATGAATTCAACTAGAATTCGTTCGGAGTCGATATCCGCTACAGCACAATGCACAACGTGCGATTTTAATTACATATTTTAAAATAAATGATTAGCGAATTATAATGTTTCAGCAAATCCACAATGTTTATAATCAAACATTTGGAAAGCTACTCAAGTTAGAACATCGGTAGCTTCTTTGCTTCCTCTGCTTCAGTTATCATTCAAGATCTTTGCACTCATTATCATTTTCTTCTTCTTCTTGTTTTTCTTCTGAACATGAAGAACGTTAGAAGAACGAAAGAAGAAAAACAAGAAGAAGAGGACGACGCAGAAGTGGACGACGAGGAATGAAAAAAGAGGTAAGAAATGTAGAAGAAGACGACGATGAATAAGAAGAGAAGAAGAAGAAGTAGGTACTTGTATTTCTTCTTGTATCTCTTCTAACGTCTTAATCTTATTCAATACGTCTTCCCACGATTTTTCATTTAATGACCTGTCTATTTAGGACAAAAGCGATAATAGCTCTCCACAGATTCCTTTTCTTTAGTATCTTCTTCTATATGCCGTGCCTTTAGGACGTTGGCGATTATAACTGGAAAGACACATTTTTTTTTTATAATCGTGTCACCTTAAGTAAGGCATTTTACTGCCATTGTTGTTCAGCGGTTACATAGGAGGAATGTTTTGAGGAGTGAGAGGTTGGAGAGGGTGTCAGGAAGAGAGTAGGAGAGTGAAGAGAGTACTGATGAGAGTAGGGTGGATGAGGAGGAATGTTATGAGGAGTGAGAGGTTGCAGAGGGTGTCAGGTAGAGAGTAGGAGAGTGAAGAGAGTACTGATGAGAGTGGGGTGGATGTAGAAAAGTATGAGAGAGAGAATGCAAGTTAGTGAGACAGGAGATGACTATTGACTTTACATTTAAATTCTTGGAGATTGTAACTGTCAGGAAAGCAAGTATGCGAAAAAAAATTCCACAGGCGGGAAGTGCGAGAAAAGAAGCTGATGTAGTTGAATTTGCGTTTACAATTTATTGGTTTCACAGTAAAATGGTGGGACCTTGTTGCTAATCTTGTGGCTCAAGTGAGCTAAGTTCATTGAAGCAGAAGCCGTGAAAGTATTTTTAGAAGAGACACAGGGAAGCCACACTGCATCGGTGAGAAAGCGACTGTATCCTAGCTGCCAAATCGGGATCGATGACATTACAGATTCTCTGTTGGATTCGGTCGAGGACATCTAAGTGGACAGCAGGAGCACCGGACCAGTTCAAATTTTTTTCTCTCCCCCTCTAAAACTTCGTCACTCGCAAGGCTACACGATACACTCTATACACTGAAAACTGACTGGAACTTTTTTAATCAATTCATTCCAAAGGGATAGCAACACTAAGACGCAAAGGTTTGCTGAGAGCGAAAAAAATTCAAGAGAATGTTAGTGACAGGAAAGGATAAAAAATGTACGTATTTAAGGAAAATGGTGATTGACGTTGCTTTTAGATTTTATGAAGAAAATTTCAGGGAAGAACTAAACCGGAAAGAGTTTCACATGTGTGTAAGAAAATAAATTATTAGTATAAACTTATCGTTACATCCAGGTATTTCAACAGGAAAAAGAAGAGACCTAATTGTCAACCTAGGCGTACGCTTAAATTCATACAGTTGATATAAGAAGATTATAAAAACAATTGCCATGAATATATTTACTGAAAAAATACCGGGAATTGCGATACGGCGGTAGGAAAGATGCCAGGTCAGAACCGATAAATCACAGACCCTTCGTTTGAGCGTGTTTTAAATCTCGAGATATAGAACTGGAGAACCAGACAAATATGGCAGCAGTATTCAATGCACGGATGTGTAGTAGATTTCTAAGCGTGCAAAATTCGCTAAAAGACTCGAAGAATTGGAAATCAAGGAAATGAAAAATATTGGAAAAAACATATTTAGTTATTTTTCGGATGAATATCAGAGCTGCCTCTAAATCTATGTTGAGTGCATAACTTACTTCTATAAGGTGGGATCAAGCAAAAGCCAAACTAAATATGGTAATTAAATCACGAGGCCATCTGTTTGATGCTCATCAATTTAATTATATTGCCATCAGCTATTGCGAGAGGTTAAATAAAAGATTGACGAAAGCCTCAAGTCATTGTCGAAATGTCTGGGTTTAATATGATGTTTTTTGATTAGGTGGGGCCGGAAACTAATCATACAAAACTAATTAGGAATTTTAGTAATTTGGCATTTGACTAATTAAAAAAAAGGAAAAGGGATGACTGGGTGACAGTGTTAGAAAGAAGAAGAGAAGAAAAGCAAAGTAGAAATAAAAGACGACAACGAATAAGAAAGAAGAAAGAAAAGTAGAAAAGAAGAAGACGACGATGAATAAGAAGAGAAGAAGAGAATAGAAAATCGAAGGATGACGACGACGAATAAGAGGACAGAAAAGTAGAAGACGACGACGACGAAGAAGAAGAAGAAAGAAAAGTAGAAGACGATAACAGCGAATAATAAGAAGAAAAAGAGGAAAGAAAAATAGGAGAAGGCGACGACGAATAAGAAGAAGAAAAAGAAAAAAGTAAAAGAAAAAGACGACGACGATAACAAAAACGAAAAAGAAAAAGAAGATAAAACATAACACAAAGAAGTAAAGGAAGACGAAATAGAAAAAAGCAGACGAGGAGTATAAAGAAGAAGAAGAAGAAGAAGAAGAAGAAGAAGAAGAAGAAGAAGAAGAAGAAGAAGAAGAAGAAGAAAATTAAAAAAGAATAATAGATATCCTAGGAGTATGTCTATCTATTTGCATGTGAGTGAGAGAAGGTAGAGGAGGAAAGATGGATTTTGAAAAACAGAAAATGCCAGTGAAATATATATATATATATATATATATATATATATATATATATATATATATATGTTGTCATATCTGGTCAGGCGCCCCTGCTTTTCATCTAAATGTTTTCGACAGGCTCCAAAAGAGAATCTGTAATGTAATTGGCAGCTCGACTCCAGCCACTTTCTTACCGGTGGGTTCCCTCTGCCCTTTTTGCAAATATTTTCATGGCTTCTGTTCCGACGAACGTAAGTCATTGGTGCCCCCTCCACAAGAATTTACTCGTACAATCAGACAAAGTCCAACCCTTTTACGGCTAAATCAACCAAATGCAGCCTACAATTTCACTTCATCATTTTTTCTCTCGCAATTCCCGCCTGTGGAACTCCCTTCCGTATACTTGCTTTCCTGAGAGCTACAACCTCCAGGTATTTAAATGCAATGTCGATTCCAATTTGTTATCCACTTGACTCCAGTCCTTTCTACATCACCACGTGTATCGTGTTCTTTTCTTTTCTCTCTACCTTCGCAACTGTATCCACACCTGTGTTTCTATCCTTCTCTAGCCCTTTCTCTGACACCCATGTAACTAGTTCATGTTTCTCTTAACACTCCTCCTCTCTAAACTTTTATATAGCCCCTTGCACATCAGTGGCGGTACCGCCTTGCTTGAGGTGAAACGATTATATATATATATAATTTTTTTCTAAACATATACTGTTAAATATAAGAGACAATGAATGTGTATTATGTTTAATCATGAGCCGTTCTAAACGTCGTATTTTGGCTTTAATTTCAGTTGAAAATAAAGACAAAAATTTTCCAATATTTGGATAATTTTTTATTAAGTTAAATCTAAGCTTTTGGCTCACATGCGCCATCTTCAGATAGGTTATTAAGACGATAACAGCTCATGATTAAACATAATAGACATTCATTGTCTTATATTTAACAGTATATGTTTAGAAAATTATCTCGATACACTATATATATATATATATATATATATATTACGGAAGTTTGCTTTCTTTTAAGCATGTGTCATTTAAAACTTCCGACAAGGAAGATTTTATTAATTTTTATTTAATGTTTCCAGCATTCTAGTATGCTGCCTTTTTGGTGAAGATAAGGAATGTAAAAATGCTCCGTATTTACTTTCGGAAGCGCTTTCAGATACTTCTCTCGCCATTTTCAAGTGTGTTATGTTTCCGGTGTTGTTATTTTATCCTCATATATATATATATTGTCCAGAGAAAAAATACGAAGTGGAGTAAAAAGACCATACGACATAAGCTGCGTTTGATTATGCGTGGGATTGTGCGTATTAGTTTATATATATATATATATATATATATATGATGTATGAGTTTATATATATATATATATATATATATATATATATATATATATATGTGTGTGTGTGTGTGTGTGTGTGTGTGAGATAGATAGATAGATAGATAGATAGATAGATAGATAGATAGATAGATAGATCGATTGTGGAAGAGGGAGATGAGCAGTGCAAAAGTCAATAGGATAAGGGTTATTGACAAATCCAGACATGAGATTATTCTTATGCCTGTCTCGTCATTGAAATAATTACCTATTTCCCAATGGGATCAAAGATCACTGTTTGAGTCAAATTAAAAACAAAAAACAAGGAATACAATTATTGATTTTTAAGGAACAAGCTTTTGCCACTGGGATAAATTGGCGTAACACATTCTTAATCTTCTTATTTATATTGGTTATGTGTTAGAGCAAACTAACTTTAATCAATATACAGATGTCGAATGATTGAGACAGATTCATAACCGTTATATAGTTGGCAAGATGATAGTAGATAAAAAATGATAAGGAATGATATAGATAACAAGAACAGAGCAAAATACATGGCTGGTAAATGTATAACAGACTATATAACTGATAACCTGATATCAGTCCGTCAGGATGTGCATTGTGGGGCAGTGGATATCGGCTTGGAACGAGAAATAGGAGAGCCAAGTTCAATTTCTAGTTTGCGTTCACTTACGAGCAAATACCCTTGGGAAAGGGTATCTTTTTCCATCCAGCTATGACTAAAATAAAAGAATAGATTGGGTTCTATAACTTTGGTTGGCAACCAGTTTATCGCATAATGTATTGATAACCTACTGCGGGAAAATATTCTGCCGAGTCAGTCATGTCTATTTCGAGACATGATCACCCAAGCGTGTATCACGTATGGCATTTAACTGACTGATTGATATCAGTTCATTTAAGTGCCATACTTAAAAGAAGAGATGGATTAATACCTTTCTCAAGAGTATTTGTGTGTAATTGAATGAAACAAATTTCACTGGAATTCGAACTCAGATCTCCGGCTGGCGATATTATAGCAGATTATATAACATACGATTATCGCAGTTTATACAGCTGGCAAAACTATAGATAATGTAGCGGTCAGAATTAACGAAGATTACATAACAGGCAAAATTAAAGCAGATTAAATTTGCAATAATTCTGCCAGTTATATAATCTGCTATAATTGTGTAAGTTGTTTAATCCTCTTTAATATAAGTGGCTACGTAATCACAGATTATATAGCCAAGAAAAGCATGGCAGATTATATAACTAACAAAACGCTAGCAGATTATATGTAGACCTGGAGGAGACCATCCCGCTCTAGATCAGATCACAGCCTATGATGTTCAACTCAGAGAGAGATGCTGCGGTTGATTCACTTTACTTTAATCTGGGAGCTCCTCTGTCCAGCGATTCCATGTTATCCCTACACTGGTTACATGGAGCAATGGAGTAGACCATTGTGATTCTACAACAATGTTCATGCACCTCATAACGGATCTTGATTTTAACCATACTGGATGTCTCACCAAACTCTTTATCAGAAAATCCTAGTGGCGGACGAAACTAGTTTAGTCGCCGATGACCCAACAACCATACCTTGAATAGTACTGAGTTATTTGGTATCAGTAGCCCCTATAGACAGTACTGATTGCGGACACGGAAAGGAAACTGCAAGATCTCATACAGAAAGTAGCAGTGGAGAGTGACAAGATGGGACTACAAATAAACTTTAAGAAAACTGAGTGCATGGTCATCAGCAAAAGATACAACCCAAAATGCCAAATACAGGTGGGGGATAACAGAATCAAACAAGTCCAAGAATTTAAGTACCTAGGAAGTGTCCTAACAGGAGATGGAAAGTGCGACACGGAGATCCGAAGGCGAATTGGCATGGCAAAGGACGCGTTCCAGAAGATGAGCAAAATACTAACACACAGGAAGATCTCAATAGAAACGAAGAAAAGAGTGCTAGACTGCTACGTGATGTCAGTTCTTCAGTACGGCTGTGAATGCTGGACAATATCATCGAAAATGAGGACAAAACTGGAAGCGGCCGAAATGTGGTTCTACAGAAGGATGCTACGGATATCGTGGACTGAGCATACAAGCAACGACGAAGTGTTAGAAAGAATGGCAACAAAAAGGAAATTGATGCTGAGCATCAGGAAGAGACAACTGAAGTTCCTGGGACATGCAATGAGGAAGGAAAGCCTGGAGAACCTGATACTGACTGGTCAGATAGAAGGAAGGAGAGACAGAGGAAGGCAGCGGATAACATATTTGCAGGGCCTGATCAGGTGGATGACGGAACGGGGGTTGCCAGGAGCAACAGGAGCAAACATACTAAGAGCCACAAGGGATAGGGAGACGTGGAGATCCATGATCGCCTACGTCCTGAAGGGACAGGGCACATAGAAGAAGAAGAAGAAGAAGCCCCTATAGGATAAATCGGTATAAATAATCAAGATTCGTGAAATGTAAGAAGGCTGAAAACAAAACAAGTAATTGTAGGGATAGAGAAGGTGATTATCTGCTTTGGCAGAGAAAAGTCACGTTGGTTACATGACAGCCCCACTTATTGATTTCAATCCATAGAGTGACAAGAGTGGGCAATCATTCAGTTTGCTTTACAGCATCCACAGAAAGAGGTTGCTTTTTTTTAAACCTGGGATCTCACGACTTATGTACAGTCTAAATCTGCTTCCTGAGTACATTGTGCCATTTACATTTTGGGAATATATCTTTCCTATATACTAGCTCGCACTCTTCAATTTTGGAAAACTCAAGACTCACAGTTTCCCGTTTGTGGAATGTATCCTCGCCTGGGACATAGTAGATGAATCCGATCCAATTCAATCTGGCGTCCTAAACATGGCTTTTCCAAACATAGGAGTATCTACATATTATACCTTTCCTTTTTGTTTCTCCTTACACTCTGCTTAGATATGTAGATATATTATTCTCCGCGTGGAACATTATATATATATATATATATATATATATATATATATATATATATATATATACGGTTTCGTGTATATCTTACTAGTATAAAATCTTCTCGAGAACAAAGCATATTTGTCATTCCTTTTTTCTATACTATTATTATACCAAGGAAATAATAATGACCATGACGGAGAAATACAAATGGGAGAATAAATCTTTCTATAGATCTCTCCCGTTACATAATGAAGAAACTTTTAGTTGCTTAACCTCTCGTAGGGGTTACCGGGTATTACTGCAAATATTGTTGAACTAAAATATACTCAGTATTTCTGAGATGAGATAGTATTTACATTATTTACGTTATTCGGGCTACATCTTGGTTGCCATTTTTACTACGTTTCAGCCGTTATACACTTCAGCCTTCTTTAGGCGCTAGGAATTTCGACTCGAACCCTTTACTACAATCACTGGGGTATATCATTCTCATTCCTTGTACGAAGCTCCTTTTGGTAGTCATGAGTTATCTCCTTCCACCCCTACTTTCTAAGTTACTTGTTTACCACTGCTGTAGCCTGGTATTGAACTCACCACTCTTTGGGTCGAGTCACTGAAACTAATCAACGTATGTATCACAGTACATCGCTTAATGATGAGGAGACTATTGGAAATCTAAAGAAATTTGTTATAATTTGTTTCAGAAGTGGCTTGTGTATATGAGATCCACTTGATATCAGTCTCACACGAGACCTCAAGTGGATCTCATACATACGATCCGTCAATATAGATGCTGGAAAAACAGTCGGTTCCCTTTATCGTTTCAAAAAATACCTAACCCTCTTCATACCCTCTCACTTTACAAGCGCCAGGTCAGACCGGAAATGATGTATTGCTGTCATATCTGAGATGTGGCATTCCAATCCTCACTTTCCAACTTTAATGGGACAGACTTCTGCCTCACTGTTTTTAAAAGTTCGAAAGCGTGTGCATAATCTTGTGGACGGTTAATTATTTTACACTATACAATCTCTTTCCCAAAGATGAATCGTCACATCCCCCTTGCTACTCTATCGCTATTTCCATGGCAAATGTTCTTCAGACCCACTGTCTCTTACCCTGGGACGAATCATACCCATTTCCTCCGTAGTCATATAATAATAAGGAAGTTCCATTTGGACAGCGTCTTGACAAGAACGACTACTTTGTGAAAACAGACTTCCGAGTGGATGCTTACTCGATCACATAAAACTGAACATCTTCAAGTCTAGGGTCAACCGATTTTTAATCAATTCACCCGAAGCAAGGCGACTATGCTATCAAGACGCAAGAAGATACTGGATGTGAAATAAAATGAGAAGACTTAAGAAGGAACCAGAAAACTAATCCTAAATTGGAAACAGGTGTTAAACCTCTACACCTGTTCAAAAGACCGTGAAGGATTGTGAACCAGACGATAGTTGAACCTACCTCTTTCTTACATATTTGCATAATTTATATTTCTTACCGCCTCATCTTACGTTCATGTAATAACCTCATTCAGTGACCCTATATCTTGAGTGGCTCTTAGATGTTATTATGTGAATAAATAAAAAAAAAGCGTGGAACTTTTACATTTTTTCTGTAGCTTTTAAACAAATATATTAAAAAAAAATGTCACCTTGAATGATTTGTACTAATATGAGCAAAGACGACACATACGAACTGCTGAGTTGTAAATTCTTGAACGTCATTGTAGAAAAAAAATAAAAGAAAAGAAAACAGAAAATCATATGTGGAAACCGAAGTACGACTTAACATTTTACAAAATAGCGTTCTTGACGTTTATGTGACAGTAAATGGACAGTTGCCTGATCAACTCTTTGTCGTGGACTGCATGCAACATCGGGTTTTTTCCCGCCATTCATATACCTCTCTTTTTCTCTCTATCTCTCGTTCCGTCAGTTCTGCTTAAATTTGCTGGGGTTGTCTCATTAAAGACACAAGTCAAGCTTTAATATTATCCTAACCTAATAATATAAGAGAACCAGTATCTGGAAAAACTACATTACTGATTTTCGATGTGCAAAAGAAAAAACCTGAATATTGTTATTTGAGTAAAAGAATTTGATGGTAATTAATGTCAAAATTCCATATTTAAAAACCAAATTGTTTCTCTATTTTCGAAAATATTTGCGTTCTAAGTGTGGCAATAACATAATTTAACCATAAGTAAAGTGATAATCTAGACGTAAAGTCAATGGTCAGTGATAATTTGATTGTGACACTTTGAAAAAAAATTATTTCACTCTAAGCAAGGCGTTAAAGTCACTAAGAAAGACACGTTTGATTAGTGTTAGGGAATATGATAAAAAAGCAATATGAAGAAGAGAGAACAATACAAAACAAGACAGAAGATAACGATTGGTATTGCATTTAAATTTTAAAAATTAAAGTTGACTCGGAAGAAGAAGACGGAAGACAGTTCTTCAAGCAAGAAGTGCAATAGAAGAAACTATTAGCATAAAAATTACGGTTATATCTAGCCCTTTCATGTGTAAAATGATGAGACTTTTCTTCCAGTCTAGTTTTTCGCTTAAATTAATAAAGTCTAGGTACTATAGCGGAAAATTAATCAAAACAATTACCATGAAAGTATTTATAAAAAAGACACAGGGAAGCTACATTTAGGAATATCTTTGTTTATTTTTTTTCTATTTCCATTGAATCAGTGTCTGTACCAATCGATCCCAGGATATAACTCACTGTAATTGAACCTGTAAATTCACTTGATTTAAATAGATTTTATAGTAAAAGAATTTTCATTATATACCTAATAGATCTGTTGTCATTAATGATTAGCTTTATTCCAGGACACTGAAAATCCGTTTCTTTCTTATTTGAAATGTATTCATTTAGGAACTCTAGTGCTATTTTGTCAGTCAGACTTGCATGAATTCCCTACCATTGATACTACGTTTCTTCCTGTTTTTCAGTTAGCAAAAATGTGGAACGAAAATTTATCAAGCATGTTTTAAAAGTAAAAACTGTGGTGAAAAATTCAGTGTTTCACAAAGGTATTTGTGCATAGGTGAATGTAACGAATCCGATTGAATTTTGAACTCGGCTCTCTGATTCTACATTCCAAGCCCGTATCTAATACACATCACCTGCACATCCGACATAGAAAAATAGGGAAAGCGAGAAAGTATGGGGAAGTGAGATAAAAATGGAAAGCCTGAAAGAGATAGAAAACGAGAGGGAGACGGAGAGAAAGAGAGATAGAGATAGAGAGAGAGAGAGAGAGAGAGAGAGAGAAAGAGATAGGGAGAGAGATAGAGATAAAGAGAAAGAAAGAAAGATCGTGCGTGCGTGTGCGTGAGAGAAAGAATGAACGAGAGTGAGAGAGAAAGAGAGAGAATTGAGAGATTTTGTCCGTTAAGAAGGTCTTATAATTATAACCAGGAGCAAAAAAAAAAAAAAAAAAAAAAAAATGGAGACTATGCAGACAGATGTGAGAAATGTCGCCCGAAGTGGATGAAGTGATATTGACGCATGATATGAAACTGCAAATAAGGGGGAAAATTACTGTGGTTCTCTTGTTTATTCAAAACGGGAATATGAATATGAATAAATATAGACAAATGTCCACACGAATGCACACACTTGCGCAAAAAGAGAAATATTCATGCGTGTAGGTGTATTAAATATTTACGCATGCGCAAAGACATGTGTAAATTTGCGCTTACCTCGTCTCATATGATAATATGACAAAGTTATTCCGTTTCTAAACAAATAAAAAAAAAATGAACGAGATTATTTCTGCTATTTGGTAAGCACTTTAATACACACCAAATGTCTACACTCATATATGAATTCGCCTGTACTTTTCAACTCAAAATATGTCTATGACTTAACTTCAGTGAATTTCCCATCGCCATAAGGTTTCTTCCCTGTGCAATTCTATATGTAATTCTATGGTAGTTATTCAGATGAGCTATGGTGCCTAGACTCTGAATGTAAGCGCAGTACTAGACTATATGTGTTGTGGTATGATGGATATCGACTCCAAATGAGAAATCAGAAGCCGAATGTTAAATTACAGTCGAATTCGTTTCATTCATCTGCGCACAGATACCCTTGGGGAATGTATTAATCCATCACTTCTCTCACCAGCTATGGGTTGAATAGCAGAACAGATTCTGTAGCCTTGGTTGACAACCGGTATCCTGCAGAAAGTAATTGTAACCTTTTGCGGGAAAATTTTCTGCCTAGTCAGTTATGTCTCGAAAGAGACATGATCGCACAAACGTGTATCATATATAGCAGTTGACTGACTGACTAATCAAGTTGCAGTTGATTTGACAAGATGTAATCATAAATTCTACGTCATCAGTTTATTTTATAGCACTTCTCGCTTATGGAACTCCCTTCCGGCTCCATGCTTTCCAACGAACTTTAACCTGCAGAAATTCAAATGCACTGTCAATCGGTGTCTACTGTTCTCTCGTAATTCTCTTTTTTTTTATCGCTCATTAGAAATGCTTCTGATTTTAACTCTGCCGCACCCAGCAACCAGATGTGTCCCAGTGACTTTCCTGCTTTGCATAGGGTGATCTAGCTTAATATATATATATATTAAATGAAATACACAGGCGTGCTTTACTTGAAATTCGTTTAATGTTATTCTATTAGTGTGGTAGCGGGAAGATATCAATATATGACCATGCTTTGTGAAAAAGAGACGAGTGATCACATTTATAAGTAGGAAAGACCAGACTGCTAATATATTGCTTTTAAAATTGTTTTGTTTCGTGTCAGCTTTCTTTGGGTATCTTTACTTTCAACGATTCAAAAAGTATAGAGTTAATTATATAGATAAAAAAATTCTTAGAGTATTTATGCAGAATCAGACGAATAGATAAAGAAGTTGTTTTGTAAAATAAACGTTGTCTAACTGGGCCGCTTCAGTTGCCGGTGGTGTTGACAAATTTATCAAATACAGAAACTAAAGAGACAATTAATAAAAAATGTCAATTAGAAATATGCCTAAAAATCATATATACATGAAATTAATAAAAATCAAATTTTATATGCAACATGGCTTTTATGGAGCTTATTATTAGTAGTACCTGTGCAGCGAAGCGGTCGATCCTGCTTTACACAAGTGAATTGGGAGGCAGATCTGTACTGGTCCACGGCCCACACCCAACTCTCACACATAGCTACAGGAAGTCACATGAACACTGCAACGACTTTACCTCTGTCAACGGCATCGATCTACCAGCTAAACTTCGTAAGAGTAGTCGGAAAGTTTTTCCTCCACAACCCTAACCCTGAGCAAGCGGCTATCGGCTAATCACCGGCTTGGACGTAAGAGTTGCGCCTCAGAGGACAACAGCTTTAACAGTAGGCAGAGAAATTTCTAAGAGGAGAGACTGGGTAAACGCAAAATATACGATGCAAAAAGAAGCCATTGCACTATTTCGCCTTGAATGTCCCCAGGAACCACAGGGTAGTGGTGACCACAGCGGTACTAAATGCAATTACTGAATAATAAATGATGATGATGATGATGATATACAACATTAAAATAAAGAATGAAATACAAATATTTCGGACGAGCGGTTGGGAGGATAAGAACAACGAGCAATCGTATTTGCGGCGAATCATCCCAAAGCCGACGAGCAAGCGCAGCGGGGATTAATTTCATAGAACCTTATCAGGAAAGAATGTTTTCAAGACATGACTCAATCTCGCCACCCTCTTTCATTTTCTAGAACTTTTGACCGACACAGTTTTAATTAGGCGGGCGCTTATTCAAGCTTCTTTGATTAATCAACGATTACATATTGTTTTTCCAATGGCCGCTCAAATACTGCCCAGTTAATTACTTGCAAAAAAATTAAGATTAAAATAATGTCATAATAACTTAAAGATCATTAGAAGAAGAAGTAACGCTAATGTTCAAATAAAACCTTCCAATTTGGCGTCATTAATGTTCTTCAAAAATCCCGTTAAAAAACATTTTCAAAATAATTCATTAAACTTTGAAACTTTTTTTTCAGAAAAAATATTTTCCCTTTTAGACAATATTTTTTTAAAACTGAAATTATGTAACAGTTAGTCAATATTGAGCACTTGAAAATTGCGTTGTGCATGAAACTCCGACTCGTGCTACCAATAAAGAATATATATATATATATATATATATAGAGAGAGAGAGAGAGAGAGAGATTATATTTTAAAACAAACTACAAACTACAATCTACTACAAAAGTGTACATTTTGTTTCGACATTGAAAGAAAAATGTCTCATCAGGTAGTTACTAATGATGGTAATAAACGTTATTTTCAAAAATAACGTTTATTATTATCATTACTAATTACAGGATGTGGCATTTTTCTTTATCTATCTATCTATCTATCTATCTATCTATCTATCTATCTATCTATCTATCTATAACTATTCACCAGATATTGGTCAGAATTAAATTAGACCAGTATACAGTTGTATTAAAAAGTACTCAATACATATATAATGTAGATCTTTTAACTTTCGGGATATTCAGACGTTTTAAAATTGCGTAATCGACTGACTTCCCAATGAACACACACACACACACACACACACACACACACACACACACACACACACATATATATATTCTCTGTGTGTGTGTGTGTGTGTGTGTGTGTGCATAATAAATAACTTTTATTTTTACGGTTACTTTCTTCTTACAGTAATAGTTTACTGCATGGATAAAATCCCAAATTATTCGCGCAGTAAATATGAACAATGCAATTGCAAAATTACATCAATATTGACCTCAATTTTGGCGTTTTAGATTTATGCTAATTTTCTTATATATTTTTTAAACTTTTAAAGATTTAAAAAACAAAATTCTTTTTTACATGTGATAATAGAATTAATTGTATTCATGAAAATCCAAGGTTACTCATGCAGAAAATATAACCAATACAATTGTCACATTGTTTTAGCATAGCCGTCACTTTCTGATGTTAAAAGAGTGTTGACTACCAATGATTTTACTGTTCAATGAATTTTCCATGGATGAGCAAGACAAAATTGTCACCGACGAGCTATAAAATCTCATGTGGCATCGACTGCACAACTGCTAACAGCGAGAAGACAAGCTGGTGCGTAGGGAACAAGGTGTCAGACTGTCTTTCAGGCGGTCTATCTCATGATAGTAAGCAGAGAAATAGTGTTAAGCAGAAGTGACAGAGTCATAAAATATGAGATTCAAGAACAATTCTTCATCAAACTTCTAAACACTACCCTGCGGTCTCTGTAGCAGGAAAAAAGTTTGCCTCGTATTGGCCTCATCAGTTATCAAGTAAGAGAATGCTCTCTTAGATTTTCTATAGCCATGATAAATAGTTTAGAAAGTCGACTGAAGGTGAAACGAATACAAAACATGTCCGAAAATGGCTTTGTTATTTGACATTAAAGTTTAAAAAGGCCTGCGTAGGGAAATAGTGTCTTTGTTCTGTTCAAAAACCTTATGCATTTATAACAAACATCACTTTAATTTTGGAATAAGTGCCATTAGAGATTTCTGTCATTTGTCACATTCCGTTTTCCTTAATCTCAACCACGGTCTGAAATCTTCCACCTTGTAACGGTGACTTTAGCTCTTGAAAAAGCCAGGTTCAGGCAGCCATTTCTTGACAATGGATAATCTATTTCTTTTGAGCGCAGATCGCAGTATTTTCATATATTTTGCATTCGTAAGATGCTTTCAACAGATTTCCGGCAACCTTTAAAGCATCGACACTAAAGTCTTATCTGCGCTTTGTTCATCGAATAATTCCTGAAAACATCTGAATATTTTTCGCAGCAACTATCGACGGATGTGGGGAAAACTGGCGGCAGAAGAATTACAGTTCTATCGAAGGTTACTGAACAAAACCACGAAGGGGGCAACTGAGCAACGAGGAAGTTTTTTAAAAAATGGCAACACGAAGGACACTTATGCGCAGAATCAGGAAAGACAGCTGAAATTCCTTGGACGCATAATGAGGGAGGAGGACTTGGAAATCTTAACTCTTACGGGACATAATTGATGGCAAGAGAGATAGGGAATGGCGGCGACGAACTTCGGTGAATTGATAGCAGAACCGAAGCTTTAGCAATAGGAGAAAAACTGCTAAGGGCCACAAGGGATAGGGATTTGTTGAGAGCCATGCTCTCTTATGTCCTGTAGGAACGCGATACATAAAAGTAAAAGAATAATGTTCAGGTTTCAAACAAAATTTTGATATGCATTTACTATGACGCGCTGACAGTATATAAGCTTAGTCAATGCTGTTTCTTTGACGTATGGGTAATCCAAGAGAATACAGTTTGTACACGCATGCGTAGAAAGGTCTCCGCTGATTACATCCCAGGTTATCTAAATATAGCAGAGCCGATTTTCAAATAATTCAAAATGGCTACTTTGAAGAGAGACGTCAATTGAAATTCGAACTCTATTCGTAACTTTTATTTTCCGCATTGTGAAGCACTTGAAAAAATTATTTTAACACGAGCAATGTGATAAAGCCACTAAGACGCAAGGATTACTGAGAAAGAACGAATATGAAAAAAATATTAAATAACGAGAACAATAAAGGATCATAAAAAAGAATACAAAAGGTAACGATTAACATTGCATTTAAATTTTTGAAGATCAAAAGAAGAAACAGCATAAAACTTACAGTTACATCTAGCAATGGCAACTGTAAGTAGTATGAGACCATGCTGCAAATCTAGTCTGACTGACTTTATACTTTCTGCAGTGACCGGTTGCTAACCAAGGTTATAAAACCCAATTTGTCCTGCTGAAGGAAAAAGAGATAGATTCATGCCTTTCCCAAAAGTATTTGCGCTTCAGTAACTTTAATGAATTCAACTGGAATTCGAATTTGGCTTTCCAATTTTTTGTTGCCAATCTTGTACTGAGTTTAAATTCGTAAAGTCTAGGTACCAAAGAGGAAAGTTCATCTGAATAATTACCGTAAAAGTATTTACAGAAACGGTACACGGGAGCTCAATACGGCGGTGGGAAAGTGACCGAAGCCGAGATCACAGGTCAGGAACGATAACATTAAACATTCTTCTTTGGATTTTATCAAGGGTCTGTAAATATTTTGCATCCGAATGTAATTGGATTTTACGTGTATTAGATTGTGGATCGTTGGCGTTTTTGCTGACCGACTGACTTTGTTCGTAGAGTCAGGCAGAGGTAATGGCACCAGGTTTTCCTTTAAGATTTAGTTGCTAGATTGGTTCATTCGTGTGAGGTAAATGCGGTTGCATTTGGTCAATGTTACCGGATGTAGTTCGCATGTCCACAGCCATTTTCAACGCGTAGAAAAGGTCATGAGCATCCTTGGTTCATTGGCTGAGATAAACATGTGCATTCGATGAGTGACTTAATATCTGCTACATATACAGAGTGGGTAATCGAGTAGCAGAATGGAAAAAAATATGTAACGCCTTTTAAAAAACGTTGTTAGACATTTTTTTTTGTTTTTGTTTTGGGGAAATGGGGACTTCAGACACTCTACGGTTAGAGACATTTCAAATTTAAATATAATGCTTAGTGTCCCCTACATTGTCAGCGTCTCCTCTAGATAGATAATCTTTTTTTTTTTTGAGTTTTCACCTTCTTACCTCTCTTTCTATTTAATTCCGACAACAAGATCATTATTGTAGCCTGATGAAATCATTTTGGAGGACGAAACGCGTAACATTTTTCTGTTATTTAGTTGATCACGATTGCTCTCAAAAGATACACATTGTCCCCATCTGTCTCTCCTACTCTCTCTCTTTCTAGCCCTCTCTCTATATATATGTGTGCGTGTGTGTGTATTATGTGGCATATTAAACGGTGTGACAGGTTGTAGCAATGAAACCAATGTATATGTTTGAATTGTTATTAGAGGACCGTTCTCTAGTTGGTCATTTGAATTCATTGAAACATTCATTTTTTAGAAACTTACCTTTTTTGTAGCATCTTTGCTGATTATGTGACATGTTAAGCAGCGTGATAATGTTGTAGTAGTTATTTCACTGATCATAGATCAGAATAATGATTTTGTGACCTAAATTAGGGGTCTTTCAGACACGCCTCTCACTCTTTCTCTTTCACACGCGCGCACACACACACACACACACACATACAGACATATATACTTATGTAATAAAACATTGAAGTTATATACGTCTCTCTCTTTCTCTTTCTATATATGCATCTGTGCATTTGAGACAACTCGATTTGATAGGCATGTCTCTTGATATGAACTATTCAAGACAGTATTATACTGCTTGTCAAAGTCCAATTCTCTGTTTCCGTTCGTTACGCTTACATCTTTGTACAGCTGGTAGGACTGACAAGCAACTTAGGAGAATACAGAAGGTTAATGAAAGATATAAATTGACCGGAAATATCAATTTACACAGAAGATGCACGTAGCGATAAGAGAAAGAAAGCCGAGACAAGTGACTGTGATTTCGCTCTTGAAAGTGATCCTAATGTATGATCTAAAAGATAGAATATACATACCTATAGATAAACGAATAGGTCCTCGGTATGACGATAAACTGCGTCCGGAAGCAAAGTCTCATTTTGGGAAAGTGAGGAGCGTGAAACTACCTCTTAATTGCTGCTTTCCCCAGGTCTATCTTGACCAGGGTTGGTTGCACCTACCTGGGCGCCAGCTATGGGCAAATATATAACCCCTAAAGTGGGCTTGGTGCTGGGCATGTGGATAAACTGTATCCAGATGCAAAGCTTTTGAGTAGGGGGTGGTTAAGGTGTGTGTAGAACCACCACTTAATTGATTCTGTTCCCAGATTCACCCTGACAGCATCTGTTAGCTATGAGCAAATATTTAACCCCAAAGAGTGGTAAAAACACCATGAAAATATAAAAATAGACTTTATAGTAAAAATTCCAGCAATGGAGAAGAAAATATTACTAGCAATACATTTTTGAAGGAAAAAATTATTTCCAACAAAACATTTTTGGGAAAAATACATACCAACAATACATCTGACTCTGGACAAAATCTTCTTTCTAAAAATACATCAATGAAACCTGACCTTCAAACTAATAAAGAATACATATTCTATTCATATGAATTTATTGTAAAACTTTTGTTAGCATTAAGTAACCCATTTAAGTTTTGTGGATATGGCGTAAAACAAACCAAACCAAATCTATATAATCGAATGACAAATCAATTAAAAAAGTGGTATTAATTGAAAGAGAAAATAATTTATGAAGATGAAAATATATCGAAAGCCATTTGCCTCAGTCTTCACTTTCCAGTCTTGATAAAGTCCAAAATATTCTCGGCATCCTTGTGGGTGATAATTAATTCTACCCTACAACATCTTTCTTCACGGACAAAACGTTGCAAGTCTCTCGTGATTTTATCTCTATTTCCCTCGAAAATGTTCTATCAATTCTAATCTTCACGGCTACGATCTGCCATGCCATACGGATTGAAGAGCACCACCCTCATTCTCTTCGTATTCCATTTGTGAGATGTAAGTTCCACTCGAGCAACTAACGCCCCCGAACTGTAGATTCGAGGAAACGTCACCCAAGAGAATATTTCTCTGATAATTACAATCTTAACCTGTCCAAGTCTGGGGTTAACTCTCATTTTCTCCACATATCACAATAAACTGTTCCTCTCACGCTGTAACATTTGACATTGAGTGGCTCTTGGGTTTTGTACACAGGGAACATTAATTATTGTAAAAAACAAAATCAATATTAAATTATTTTTCGTAACCAGATGCAGGCCAGTTATTAGCAAGGTGAAAAAAAAGAACATTGAAAACATAATTCGGTGATACATATCGCTTAGTGATAGGAATAAACAACCCTATTTATTATATACTGCAAAAAAATTGAAAGCATCAAACTTAATTATTACTAGCAACACGAGGTCTGAAAAATGACTCTTCGTCAAACAATGCTATTCTTAAATTCTACGGTCATTCGGGAGATTGTATCTTCAATATCAAAAATTAAAAAACACCATTATATTATCTCGTAGGTTAACTTGTTATTTATTGACATTTAATGCAGTTCGGGCATATATCAGTCACTGCGCTAGAAACAACCAAAATAAACCTTTAACATAAGGCAAATATTGATAGATAATACTAATATACTTTATAGCACACAATCAACAGAACGATGCAAAAAATAA